>SJJU01023472.1:0-13483 GCA_012932125.1 Conopomorpha cramerella | reverse complement strand
CTTGAACTAGTTATTCCGTATTTGACATACAACTGACAAGTTAAGTTGAGCTTTGTGTATCTTTGAAATAGCAATTCCGCCATTATTGGTAAGGCCCTTACTGTTTAGAGTAAATTGAGACAACGATTGACAAACATTCAGGAGTGAAAAAGAACAAGAGATATTCATCTTCTGTCCCTTACGTCGTAGCAGGGTATTGTATGTACTTATTGACATTTTGGTAGTAAAAGTGACAGTTTGGATCCAGAAGTACATCCAGCTTCCATATTGCTTAGAAAGAGAATAACTGAAGGTGCTACGTGGCTTGCAAGTCTAGATGTATTTGGGCTGAGTGTTCAAAGGTATGTAAGTAACGTCTTGTCACCAGTAGCATATAGGAACCTGGGATTAGTGACATAAGACCAATCACGGCACAGCAACAACGACAAGTTTTCTAAAAAAAAACAATCTGTCAAAGACAGTGTGAAACGAAAGAGATGCAACTACTTCATTCTATGATCGTTCGTCTTCGGGCACGCTCTTTTGTTGTTTTTTTTACGCTTGGGGAACCGTGGGCATTTGTTTATTAAGCAAGTGCCTCTGCCTACCCCGCTTTGGGATTAAAAGGCGTGAAGTGTATTTTTTTAAATCTTAAATGCTTTCGTAAGTGAAACAATCGGTTTCTTATTGCTCTAACCTCACAGGACATCTTAATATGTGAGTAACTTTTAATAGTCAAATAATATGTGAATCTATCTATCTACTCTTTAAGTCCTTCATAAGGTGAAACAGTGTGCAATTGGAGATAGCAGTGGTCGAGTATGGACTGATGACGATAAAGGCGAAAGATGGCGTAAGGTACCTACCTACCCCCATCGCGCTTTTACAAATTTTTATGTACAACCAGGAGAACGGTACAACATCAGACATCAGGTAGATATTCTATTTACGCGAACCACCAGATGTTAAATGTGTCGCTGGACTCTGTGTTTCCTGCGCAGTATAGTCTGGAGTTCTTGAACAAGTGTGCTCTATGACATACCATAAGCATCAATAAGGCAGGATACGTGTTCACATAAAAGTATACACAGCGAGTCAAGTCGCAGGCATCTCTCTAGTTCGTAATAAAATATTGTAAAGTCAAGACGTCAGGCAAAGTAGAGTCCTGTCATCAACAGAGATCGACCCTCGTATCGTTTTACGCAAGTGAATATTTATTGACTTTTGTTTGTATAGTTGCTACTAAAAATGAATAAAAAAGTGGAAAAATACTTACATTTACGTACATGGTAAGGGGCCGGGTGAATAATGTCACCCCAGGCCTAGCACGCACGTCAAGAAAAACAGGACATAGAACAAAATGCGCACTCGGATTATCTCACGCTTCACGCGACTCAACTTGTTTCAACAAATTGCAGCGCGTTATGTGTCTTTTCACTTCTTTCTCGGAGTGCTGTGCTAGGGAGGCAGAAAGACATATATTGACCAGATTAGTGATGTCGTGACGGTAGGTGGCGTGAAAAGTACTCGAAACCGAAAATTATTTAAAAAATGTATGAATTTAAGCTAAATGTCGGGACCATGACAAATGGAAGTCTGTAATGAAAGTTCTTGTCTTCCAGAGAGGTAAAATGAACGATTTCCACTTGCTTCTTTCTTGACGATTTCTATGGACTAATAATTGGTGTGCGTGCCTCTGGATGATGGTCGTGGTTTCCAGTACCGCCTTCGACGTAAGGGCGTAAACAGAAAGAAAGCTTGTAGGTGACCAGCCCAATTTATACATTGTATAATTATATCACCGACGACTGAATTCCTGGGCTGGATATCAGCTTTATATCTGTTTTTCAGTGGCGTGCACACCATATAGGCAAACGGACACTGCCTAACTTAGTATTTTGGCTTCCCGACCTAATAATAAAGTTATGGCTAGATCTTTTTGTTGTTGTACTCACAACATAGGCTAACAAAGTCCTGTGTTTTCTGACTATATAGGTAAGTACCAGTGGCGAAGCTACCTAATAAGCCGATTCTCATCGGCTTACCTTCAAACTTACTGTCAATTTACGGATGTTTAGGTTGGTACATACTTAGCTACGTAGATACAGCTACTTTAAACATTCGGATGCGGTGAATTTGTTTACTAGAGTTTTTCGGTTTACCTTCCGAAAAATTCGTAGCTGCGCCACTGGTAGGTACCTATATTTTGTAAAGACATGTTACCTATACATAGGTGTCAATCCTTGAAGATTCCTATCTACCTTGTCGTAAAAGCCAGTGTACGCCACTGCTGTTTTCGCCTTAGGTCTTGTCGAATCCAAAAAAAATGGCAGTGTACATCTGTATACATTGACAATTCTGCATTCCGAATTCGCATCGCAGTGTTGTGTACACTCGCATCGCGATGCATGCGATGAGTTCATAGATATTTGCAATGCGATTCGCGGTTTGTATGAGCCCTTAATGATTTAGTCACGAACTGATTTGATGGATGGGCATTTGGGTGTTTTACCTATCTCTACATTTAGGATTTTTTTCTGAATCTATCATTTTCCGGCGCCCAATACACAGAGTACTTAATAATATTGTTCCAGGTGTTACATGTTTCAATGTTAAAGAATGTATGCATGGTGCTGCCAATGCATTGCAAAAAAAAATATATTATCTGTCTCAGTGTTTGTTTTTTAACCTTAAGTGAAAATAATCATAATTTGAATGTTTGTTTAGGATTAGAAGTTAACTAGTTCGCAGTCGGCTTAGATATTTGCAGTTTCTTTCCCGTACCGAAGCCAGTTACCAAGCGTGGCGTGTAAAAAACTTGACAATTGACAGCTAAAAGTTACTCACATGTAATCTATGTCCAAGACATATATGAACTTATTGTACAACGTATATCCCCATAAATAATACAAAAAGTAAGTAAATACATTGCTATAAATTGTTTATATATTGTACCTACTATACAATCTATATAACTCTTGAAGTATCTAGGTAAAATGCTTCATTTTTAATACAAAATATTCTAAAACAAAGTATGAAGTTAGTTTAAAAAATGGGTTTTATAAGACATTTTAGTTATAGAATTGGAGAGTAGTTGAGAGGCAAAGATTATTATTATTATATGGTAGACGCTATCTTTCAGTCTATTACTCCTAATTGATTCAAAATTTCAACACCTATATTTACTACAAAGGTCAAATTTCTGAATAAATACTTGTCATATTATTACGTTAAGTCTTGCGATTGATTAAACGTTTCCTTTTATAATAAGTATTCAGGAATTTTCGATGACGTTTATTTGACAGTTTCTTTTCAAATTCTGTCATTAGTGTCAAACGATCAATATAAAATGTGACGTGACAAAAAGGCGAATGACAGACAATATGTCGAAAATATAAACGTCATGGAATATTCTCTTTTTTTATATATTATCCGTTATATAATTTAAAAAATGCGATATATTCAACAACTACGTATATATTATTAGGTAGATACATGTTTATCAAATACAGGGGAAAAAGTTCGAACGCTCAGTGGTATTTTAAAGCTTTTGCAGGCAAAAAGGGAAGACCTGGATTGACTTAAATGTCAAAACAAGGTGTCAAATTCTACACAGAACTTATATACCTAAAGTATATAATATATAAATTGACATAGGTATTATTTATTCGTTATATAACATATACATATATATTTATTATGTGCCTTTATTTTATACATAATATAATTCCTACCTGCTACTGGGGGTAATGATAAATATTACACTTAATTTATAAGGTATTTCAGATATTAAAGCTTCGCTTAAAATAAATTCATTGTATGTACTGGTGAATATTCATTTATTTCCACCAATAACAAAATATCTGGAGCCACAAACTTTTCGTAACAATAAATCATAAAAATAATAAGGTACCTTAAAATATTTTATACAAAAAATAAAGTAAAATTAAATAAAAAATGTAATTTACACACACAACTTAAAACATAGAAAACGATATAGGTACAATACTAAAACGCATTTCTATTCGTTTCGATTTAAATAAAAACTAATATTTTTTTTTCTACTTAGTGATACGTAAATTGTTTAAATTGCATCGACTATATACATCTACGTTATAAAACAAAACCCTAAAAAATATAAAATATGGGTATGTAATACATAGGCTAAGAAATATATATTACAGAAGTAGAAATAGTACAGTACGAATCTATTTCATTTTCAAACAATAGTCAAAGTATAGTTTATCTCTTTTACACCTACGTAATTAGAACAGGACAAATTGTCGATTGAGCGGAGTTCCGGAATAAACATAGGTAGGAAATGGTCTCGTCAAAAACTATTAAGGAGAAAATTAAATAACAAAACTCTACTAAGGGACGTTCCAAAAAGAAAATATTGAGCAAAATTGTACAATTCCTAGTGTTCGATAAATCTCTGGCTCAGAGCCAGTTACTTCAGTACAATGCATCGTGAATAGAAAAATGATATTATCATAGATATGCTTACAATAATTGCTTTACATATAAGTAGGCATAAGGCTTAATTTCGTTTATTTTAAGTCGAGCTTACACTACCGACAAAGCAGTCGCTTACTTTTTTCTTGAAGCCTAGGCCAAATTGAGCTAGCATGTGCAAAGTGGTAGTAATTTGTTTCTTTTCTAGCTACGTGTTCTCATCGATGTGGCCGCGGTTTGGCGGTTCAGATTGGGTATATGACTTTACGTTGCACACATCAACTTGACCTAGGCTTTACAAAAGTCGGTAGTCTACGAGCGACCTTATATTTCCTCTACGTGCTAATTCGAATACAATCGAAGTCCTGAATCCACTAATAGCAATAGTGTCACAATGATGACGTCTCCTGTACATTGCTGGTGCTATTTGTAATAATTGGCATAATAATGTAAGAAGACGCAGCAATGGACTGTAAACATAACACTTTTTTCTCATTACGAAGCCATTGAATTAAACAAACTTAGCTCCCAGTTCGTGCGTTTTGTACAAAAATAATTTTCTATAAGCATTATTTATCGCCGTAAAGAAGATAGTTGTACCAGTGGAAATTACTTAAAGCGCATTTAGTAATTTACCAACAAATAACGCTTCTAGAAAATAATGAATATCTTTACACTTTATCTACAATAAATTTGCAAATTAGATAAGTATGGCACAGGGTAAGATAACATATTGTGCCCTAAATATTGGACATAAGCACTAACATTTTTACATATAGCTTCCTTATATGTTTCTTTCGTCTTACTCAAATGTTGCGATAGATAAAACTTTTTTAAATTGTTGGATTCTTTCCACATTATTCTTCACAGCTGTTGGTCAAACGTTTTTGAAATCTCTTCTTCAATTACCTAGGTCCTTAATGCCATTCACAAGTCAAACATTTTTATGGACTTAAATTTATGGAAGAAATTGAAAGACAGCAGTAGTCAGTAGCAGCAAAAATCTAATAGTGACAAAGACAGAGCTGGAAACACATCTCAATCTATATTCCGCTTATCTTGAGTGTATCAAGATACAGGGTATGATGTTACAGTATATAAAGATCGCTTAGCGTTAGGGCACCTAGGCAATTGTCATAATCAGGAGCATGATCTTGTTGATTCAACTTTTCAACAGTCAGATAGAAGTTGTCACAGTATTTTCTAAGGTTTTAGACAGGGACAGTAACATAACAAGATCTATTGTCAATTTCATCTGAGTGTTGAAAAATGTATTGTTTTGATTTACACTTCATCACGTATTACTTCTCCATTCGCGTCATAACGTCATATCAATGATTATTTACTATATGAGCCAGATCTTTAATGGGATGACAGGCGTTATTTATGTGTTCTTTTGTTTCATTAGTTTTTATACACACTTCTTCATAATTATCTGTATTATCTTATGTAAAGAAATTATCTCTCTGCTGGTAAATGGGCAGTTCGACATCGGGTGACCGGTCGTCATAGTAGTATGGATCCTCATCGGGCAGCTCTTCTAATGCTTTAACTGTTGAATACAAAAAAAAACATATTAAAACTCTTATTGCAATGGCAGTAGACATCAGTTTGCTGCCATGATGATGATGATGATTGAAATGATCATCAGTGACAACTAATTTTGTAAGATTTCCCCATTCTGATTGTAGTAAAGAAAAAAATTCTCGACAAATTCTAGCATTGTTTGCTTCACCTTGTATGCGTTCGAATTAAATAGCATGAGAGTTTAGACAATGACGAATGATAAGTAATTATTCTTTGTAAGGATATATTTAGTTTCATCAATATTCATATCCCTTGCTGTAGAGTTTATTCAAAGTGATAGAGTTATCGATCGGTAGCCCTCAAAAATCGTTAAGATACTGGCAACGAAAACTTTGGCAGGAACAAATTTAAATAAAAAATAGAGATTGTTAAAAATAATTATCTTCTTAATGAATTACCTGCGTTGTTTGTAGATTTTTAGGGATATAGGCGAGCGTGGACACCTTGCCCTTATTAAGAATTTTCGATACAACGACAAAGGTACTACGCCTACACTATTTCATATTATCAATTTAGAATCCGAGCAAATTAAAATGAAACATAACAAAAATGTCGATAAGCTCAATGCCATAATAATTACAATAATTACTTTGATTGACAACTCAACTCAGAATATGTGGGCTGCAGAACAACAAAAATCAACCCGCATATAATTAAGAAAACATGTAGGCATTCAGTTTAAAGACATAAAGAAATGAGATAAAATAAAAAACAAAAACAGCTACTCACAACAAAATGCAAAACAATTCAATCATGCTGCATCCCAGTCATAGGTTCTTCAGGTTCACCAGATTATAGCCATACCCGGTGTTTCATTATGGAGGAGTAAAGTGTGGATAGTTATACAACTAGCATTTGGCATTATGGGCTGTGTATGGTAAAATTGTGGGTACATTGATCGGTGGTGATGTTAATGGGGCTGTATTAAGTATGGGAGGAGTAATGGCTAATCATTCGGTGGTTGATGATCCTTGGTCGTTGGTGGATCCTGTTGAGAAATGGACAAACACACGACATCAAGCGAAACTGTTACATGCGTGGACACACGTGAAGGTTAGTCAAAATAAACGCGGCACAATGTTACCGGGTCAACACACACACATCTTGCACCAAAAAAAAAACGTTTTTGACACTCTCGATTAAAAAAATATGACAGGTAATTTCATAAAAACATTAATTTCCTGCGTGACGTATCGATTCACTGATATCCATTTCATAAAGTAGGTATAGAAGTTAATTATTATTATGTTCTATAGTACTGTAAAGTTAAATCCCAACAACAAGGTTACAGAAGCCTGAGAGTGATCACATGACCCCTTTCTAGTGTCAGAACCGAAAAATAACTGTGTCAAGACTATAATTCCTTTTAGTGCAAGATGTCTTCTAGAAATCAATGAAATACCAATAAAATCACAGGTTTCTGCTTGTTTACTTCTTTGGCACTCGTTTGTGTTCGTATTATTTGTAACTTAATATTTTGGAAATAAACTGAAATCAAGTATCACCACGGCCAAAAAAGTTAACTAACCAAACACTGGTAAAAGAGTTTCTATAAAGACGGGATATTAAAAAGTTAAATGGAATTAACTTGAAAGGACAAAGCACAAACTTGTTGGGCCTTAACGATAAACGCAGTATAACCATAAGCTCAACTTAACTTTCGTGAGTTATAGATCAAGTACGGATTAACCAGTTTCGGGAAACCTAGTAGAACTTTAGTTACACTGTGTTTATTTCTAAGAGGGGGTTGAGTTTATGCATGATTTTCTTCAAGTCATTAGCTAGGTTTACACATGCCAATTCAGAGTAAGCAAAATATGTATAGTTCTCGTTGACCGTCTTCAACAATTCTCAAATTCTTTTAAATGACGGCAATTGACACTGTTTGCTCTGGAGCGGTATTCAAAACCTACAAATGGATCTAGATGTGAAAACCTTGCTATTTTGACTTGCACTTGTTTATGTTTGTGACACACCATGTTTTTGATAACCAAAAAAATGCATAAACCGGAACGGGAGAAGGTATGCGATAACAACACAACATCAAATCACTCAAACAACAAGTGTAAATAGGAACAAATAAATTAATAGTCCAGTGCTTTAGCTTCGTGAAAAGTTAAAGGTCTTGATTTATTTATTTTGTTATCCAGATTTTTGAGAGACTTTGCTCTAATTCATCGAACTTGATGCCTAAAATACAACGTCTTTTTACTTTAAAAAGTACAAGTTTTAAACGTTCTGCATTATTTATAAAAAACGAGATTTACAGATCTAGAATAGCAGAACTTATACAGTACACACCTCTTAGATCTATTAAACAAAATTTTAATGGACTTAATATTTGTCAATTACAATCGATACCTATCTCAGATAATATTTGCTAATTCTTTCTAGCAATTGACAATAACAGTATGTATCATCACACAATTTTATAGTTTATTGAGGCTACCACTTAGCAACTGACATATGCGCTGTAAGTATTTCACTTCCAAAATATTACTTTTAGTGATCAGAGTCCAATAAAATTTAATTGTCGTCTCAAAAATCTGGTATTTCTGCAAATTGAATCACTAGATAAACGTACCTGCAATGATCTTGCTCATTTCCGTGACCTGCTTCGCAAGGATCTGGTTCATTTGCAGCAAGTGCTCTCGTTGCTTCTTGTCTTCGGTGTCGGGGCTCTTTACAATCATACATAATGCACATACAGTTGCCAATTTACAGCCAACATTCTAAGCTCTATCGAAGCCTTTCAATTATATGGCGGATTGTGGTCAAATTTAAAAAAAATAAACTCTTTTCATATCTTACAAGATATTTTTGTGATTAATTATGAATGATTACTTGCACATTATTGAGATATACTTTTGTTACTGAAGATATGAAGTAAGAGTACATTTAATTTAAGGTATTTTAGTATAAAGATTTCATTCTTTAGTTTCGATGAATTTGCACAAATGTCCCAAATTCTTAGAATAAATTGATATCTCGCCACTATTTCTCAAATTAAAATTCATTTGACCACAATCAGAGCTCTAATGACCAGTTTCATATTACAAATCTTATTATATTACTTAAACTATTGTGACCATGCGTTGGGTGAACAACAAGAGACAATGAAAGCTGATGCAGTGAGACGTTTTACTACAATGTCTCAATGATAGATGTTGAAATGGAGAGAAATAAAAAAAGAGTGCAAAATGCTAAGAATGATACATGAAAGTGCAAAATTAAGTAGGAATTTTTTGTGTATGGATTAAAGGTTTCCTTGTCATGTCAGTCTAGGATGTTTTCGGACTTCCTGAGAGAAAATCTTGTGGAGAAACGAAACTTTTTTCAAGTACCGAAAGATTAAGTAAAAAGGCATTCATAATTCATGCTGATAGTTGCATATCGTGTTTATCAAAATTTAGACTTGTAAGGTTTTTGTTAAACTGTAGCATTACTGCAGAGTTTATAGTAATGAATGCATCTTAAACTCGTTATTCTTCCCCGAATAAAAATTGTTTATTTAAAATTAATGAAACAACACAAAATACTTGTAGGTAATGGAACTGCTACCAGAAAGTGAAGAGATTGTGAACGATCCATCATGCGGACGAAAATAACAAACCAATGAGCTTGCTTAACTTCACTCACTGTATTCAGACAGGAATAAATGAATTTGAACTCCATTACTCGGTAATAAAATTCAAACCCAATTGTAGTAGTGTTATTCATCTGAGCGTGATGGGTTAAACTTTTCATAGATGACAACTCTGACTTGATGAGTTAGTGTAAGAAGATACTACTGATGGTTAAGTGTGGATGAAATGTCGGAAGTAAGTATTTAGTTACCTTATTGGGATCGATGGATGAACTGGAGAGCATCTTCTTTATGGACTCTACTTTCTCTTGACGCTTCTGCTGTTCTTCTGGAGACAGTTCTGGTGGCTGTAAAAGACACATCTTTTGAAGATGCATATTCAGTACCGTGAGGTATTTTGATATTATTATTAAATCTTTTGCTCTTAGTAAATGTCAAAATAACTAAAACGAAAAGTTTTACATCGATCATTAAACCATTGTATCCACCAACCAAGCACATGTCCCTAATACCCTTACAAACTGACATGTAGATATCAGAACCAGAAAGGCAAAACTTCATCAATTAAATAATTTATTTTCCTTAAGATAGAAAATGTCAAAAGCTACATCGATTCGGATAGAGGCTTTGTCAGACGAAGAACAGAACGGGAAAGAATAGACTCATTTGTAAGCTGAATAAGTATTAATCAGCTACGAAATAGGTGTATTCTTTCCCGTGCCGTAACCAGCTACCAAATCCAGCTACAAAATGGAACTGAGTAAAAAAAAATACATTTCACGCCCTTCAATCCCAAAGCGGGGTAGGCCGAGGCACTTGCTAAACAAGTGCCCACGGTTCACCAACCGTATTTAACCCTACTAAAAACTGACAAGAAGGAACTTTATTGAACCCTGTTTCATTGTAAATGCATGTATATGATATTTTCAGAGGCACAATAAAGTAGGTCAAGTAATTTCTACTCGAGTGGAAATTACTGTGTATTTTTTTATAATCAGGTATTTTACTGTGTATTTTTTTATAATCAGGTATTTTACTGTGTATTTTTTTATAATCAGGTATTTTACTGTGTATTTTTTTATAATCAGGTATTTTACTGTGTATTTTTTTATAATCATGGCGCCATCCTCACCTGCTCAGGTATATACCGCTCAGGAATGCGTATCTTCTGCGGCGCGGCGAGCAGGCGGTCGATGGCGGCGGAGGGCGGCGGCGGCGGCGGCAGCGCCGAGCGCACCACGTCCGGCGGCGCGCGCAGCAGCCGCTCCATGTCCGCGTCGTCCAGCGAGCGGCAGGACTTCTGTATTACGACGATCACATTGTACAGGGTGTTCCATAAGTCGACGTCAAGCCGGAACCGGATGGAAAGACAACTCACACCAGTTATAAGAAAAATATTTTAAAAAATCTAACTTGCATGTTTAAAAAATTATGGGCATTAAAAACGGAAATTCTATACTACCTGCATTAGTCTTTTGACTCCTGTTGCCACAAATCTTTAGATTTTCCAATATTTTTTTTTTTTGTTATGTGACCCTGAATAGTGCCACTGTTTATTGACGTTTTTAAAAAAATTAAGTTGAAAATAACCAATTTGCTCAGATTCAACTGACTGTACTGAATAAAAAATTTACTGTCTTTTTTTATATTTTTCTGATAACTGGTGTGAGTTGCCTTACCATCTGGTTCCGGCTTGACGTCGACTTATGAGACACCCTGTATAAGTCGGCTAACAAAGTGCTCTAACACTTGACACTTCCTGTATGAATAAAACTCAAGAAGATCTTGATCATCAACCTAAATTCGTCCACGTAAGATTCTCTAATTGGACGCCAATGTGATTTATTTTCCAGCTTCTGCCAGCTTTCTAACGAAAATCATTAGTCACTATAAGGTAGAGTTGCTTTATTGTGTCAAGTAAAAAAAAAACACTGTAATAAATTAATGATAGTCATATGAGTTTAAACCTTATGGTGGTAGATCAGATTCTTGGCCGGTATCTGAGTACAAGGCATATTATAAAAACTAGGTTAAAATTGTATCAAATGAAGCACTTACGTCTTGATTGAAAGCGTCCTTCGGCATTTCATTCAAAGTTTTCGCACTGAGATGATGCGGCGCTGTGTTGTGCCTCCTCTTTTCTTTCGGCACTTGCCTCCTGTGAAGTGAGCCGTTCTTCACGCTATCCCCAGACATCTCCGTGATGATCTGCTTAGCCGCCTCACTCTTGAATATTGGAGAGAGCTCCATGTGAGACCTCGTCAAACTGCCGATACTACTTGTTTTAGATAACGGGCCATTTGTCAACGTTCTCGAACTTTCCGTCGGGCTATTCAGGTACTGGGTCGAATTCGACATATTCCTGCTGTAAGTTGACGGATCGTAACTGATGTTGTAACTATTCGTTAAAGACGAAATGTCTCTTGAGTAATCGTAGTTTGATAGTGAAGGGCTGGACGGGAATTTGGGGCTCAGCTCCATGTTTGAATGCATATCTTTGCCGTATTTCGCATAGTTGTCTTGAGGCTTGGAGTAGTATTCCTCGAATTTGCTGAAGTCTGTGCGTGGGACCGACGAGGCACGTTGGTAAGGTTGGAACTCTTCTTCAAGGAAATGGTCCAGGTTGGCCGTGATGGTGGCGGCTGGCCAGTCAGACATGGGCTGGAACGAACGCTCCCGATCTCGTTGGCGACGCTCGCTTTCACGTTTCACAATGCGGACTGTCTTGATCTCTTGCTTCTCGACGTTGGACAAGTTTGCTGGAAAAAGATATGCAAACATAAACGTAGATACTAAATAAATTCAAGTATGATCGTGGTTATATTTCTAAATGATGAACAATTGTGATTAACCATTAATAGGTATATTATTCCTAAAACTTACCAAAAGCACTATTCTGCTGAGCATCGTCACTGGTGATTGGTGACGTCACGTCCTGCCCATTGACCCTTGTGTCCACATACAGCGGCATTTCGACGTTCCTGTCATAGTGTCCTGGAGGCACCAGGGCTGACTGCTCGTAGTCGTAATCCGATTGTATCGCGTCCGTGTGACCAGTATCCAGGTTTGTCTCCTGCCAGGATGCGCGAGGACGTTTGCCTGTAGATTTGAAAATAGTTTATTTATATTTTTCGTTTTGTGTTTCGTTATACTTTTCATGCTAACTACTACGTCTATTATATTATTTGGACGTTAAGTGGAGATATATAATATATCTCCCAACCCAAATCTCATCATAGTAAATCAAACGTACTGAAGCTCATAGCCTATATTAAATTTGCATCTGATAGATTACACATGTCCTGAATTTATAGATAATTACATTTTTTCCTTCAAATTCTAAAACTGCAACACAATTGTTCAAAGCTGAGAAAAAAATCGAATGCTGATTCTTTCAACAATTTATTCAGATTGCCCAAAAATACTGGTTCTCTTTTAAAACTCACCAGGTAGAGAACTGTGCGTGGTCTGTAACACTCGCGACTGCTGAGTGAGGTGTCGGACAGCTCGACTCAGCTCCTGACGTTGCCTTTGTAAGGCTGACACTAGTTGCTGGACACGAGATACCTCTGTAAAAAATCCAATAAATTAGACAAATTCCTGGGATTAAGCCCTATGTGCAAATGCCACGTCTGACTACCACCCGGCCTGATGTTAAATAGCGACGCGGGGGGGAGCAAATCTGGTACAATCTCGAAGTTTCATCGCTCTGGCATCGTAGCTGAAAACGATGTGCATCGCTATTTTACTACGGGCGACAGTGAGATATCTGAAATGTACATCGTTTGCCGCTACGATGCCAGAATGATGCAACTACCAGAGTGTAGTAGACTTAGGCCACAGATCTACGTTCATGACGTCACTACCTATAGGTAC
>SJJU01023461.1:0-10591 GCA_012932125.1 Conopomorpha cramerella | reverse complement strand
ATACATACTTATATAAATAAAACACCCAGACACATCCAACAAGTACTTAAAAGCTCATCACCTAAATACCTGTCAGCGGTGGGAATAGAACTGTCTTCACTGGAATTATCTAAAGATTCCAGAGAAGTTATCAGAGATTAATCACAAAAGGTATGTAACACTACAGGACACACACATATTACAACATTAAACAATTATTTCACATTGTGCTTAAAAGACAGGTTTTATGATAAACATCACCCGGGTTTATGTGATGGAGCCGGTACTTAGAATAACAAACGTCAATAGAGTCCAAAATCCATCAAAAAAAGATCTAACCTTGTCTGATTAAGGGTTTTATTTATTTATTTATTTATTTAAGCGTTGTTTAATTTAGCACCAGTGTGGTACAACAAAAACAAAAAATATAAGTCGTTTTCTGTTAAAACATTCGTTTTAGAGGTACAATATGAACTGAACGGAAACCACGAAATACACAATGAAACATAACATCAAATTTAACAACAATTACAACAATAAGAAAACCATGGAAGCCATTATTGCCGTGCTTCACGCAAAGAAAATAGGCTTCGGCTCATCTTAATGTCACAGTTACCTGCAACGCTAGTATTATGTTGGTTTGGATCGAACTGTACCTAGGTTATGTAGTTACTTACTCATATTAAAATGATCTATGATTCAAGTGGCCAGTGTCTAATGGGTGGGTGTCAGTGTGTGCAGGGGATCCGCGAAACCTACTGCAGTAATTTTTATTTATATACACGCTTAACGTCCCCCTTAACCGAGGGGAGACGTCAGCCCGAAAGGAATCGTTTGGTTCGCGTAAATGGCAAATCCACTTGGTATGGGTGACGTTTTGCCGTTCTCCTGGTTGTCCTGTTGTTAAAACGCGATTGGGGTATTAGGTTATGCAACTCCGTAGCACACGTTCTTTTATATAGGTATACTAGTAGAACCACCGCGATTTCATTCGCGTAATTTATGTATTTAATACAAACTATAATGAAAATGAAACGAAAAAAATAACATACGTTTATTCGTAAATAACAGTTCCAAGTTGAACTGTTTCCGCTAACGGTAAACTTGTGCTGCTTCATTCTATTTGCAGCCTCCTCATTCTATTTGACATAAAGTATTTTAAAGGACTAAGGAAAATAATCATCTTACAATGATATAATTGGGAAAAATAAAAATTAAACATTGGTCAGTGTGTGTGTGTGCATGTGTGTGTGTAATAATACCTTCCATACAGCGCTGCGTCCTACAGGATTGGCATAAAATGTCAGTCTTCTAGTTCTAAGCTACCTCCCCAACAATTTTCAACCAAATCGCTTCACCCGTTCTTGAGTTATAAATAGTGCACCTACCTGCCTTCATAGTGGGAAGCGCCTGGATGTGGAATGACTTGCCAGAGTCTGTGTTTCCTGCGCAGTACAGTCTGAAGGTCTTCAAGTCACTGGGGTGAATAGGTGCCTAATGAACAAGTGTGCTTCGTAGGCTGCATCGCTGCTTAACATCAGGTAGGATGGTGGTCAAACGCTTGTTCATTATGGTAAAAAAAGTGTAACTAACACGACTGTTTTTATCTATATATATATAGATATATTTAGAGATAATCATTCCGATGAACGGTTAATTACGCTCCTGAGAATATATTATGCATGCTCAATTAATAGTGAACATAACCGCAATTCTCTCATGAGTCTGACATAAATTATTTACACGGAATATTTTCCGTTGTTATTCGCAAATTATTCATAGCACAATGTGGAAATTGCGGTTGGTAAATTAATAAAAAAAAGGGAAACACTCACGCTTTTTAATCTGAAAGCGGTGTTGGTAGAGGCACTTGCTAATGTATTGTGATGTGTAGCGCTCTGGGTCGATAGAAGACGTAGGTTCGGCTTAGACTAAAGGTCTATTAAATATTAACACACACACACACTTCACGCCTTTTAATCCCAAAACGGGGTAGGCAGAGGCACTTGCTAAGCAAATGCTCAAGGTTCACCAAGCGTATTTAACCCAACGTGACAGGGGGTGAGCCCATCGCCGTTATAGGGTTCACACACCTTGTGGTGTGCGGGTTTCATCACGAGGTTGTCCTTCACCGTTTGAGCGTTGCGTTGCGCACATAGGCTCTGAAAAAAAATTCTCTCGTTTGGCGTATATTAATTCGATTTAATGACGACAAACCAATCGCGGCACAGCACCGCGATCTGTGATTGGTGGACGTTTCCGTTTTATATCATTTTTTAATTAAACGCGCACAGACATTATAATTCAATATCGTTCACCGGGTATATAGGCGCGAATATAATCAAAGACAAGCTCGAGCTTACCTTTGTTATTTTACTCGACGTTTCGACGATCAATTGAGTTGAAACGTCGATTGATTGAGTTTCCGTTTCATGTTTGCGTCGCCATGCTACTAGCGCAAACCATTATCTTCAGAAAGTTATAGCTATTATCTTCTCTGCCAAGGTCTATGGAAAGAGATAGCTAGCATATAAGTATTCTCACCAAAAAAAAAAACCGATTACAAGAACAAGTATCTACCTACACGACAACTAAGTACAACCACAACTGAACTACACACATCAAATGTGTCTAGGGATCAAGTACATTTTAGAAGATTGCAATCAAGAATATATTTTACAAAAACTGAATTCATTCATAATTTATTCAAAATGTTGTGATAAGTCATTGATACAGGCATGGGGAATTAGGTAGGAGACCAACCCAGAAGATTAGATTTGATTTAAATAATAATAATTATTATTCTGAGCCACTGTTGTCCCACTGCAGGGCAAAGGCCTCTCTCCCCTCCTTCCACGCCATGCGATCTTGGGCGGCGTTCCACCATCCTTTGTCGTGAGAGACAAGCTCGTCACTCCAACGCTTTCTGGGGCGACCACGTCGTCTCTTGCCATTTGCTGGTAGCCATTCGGTCGTCACCAAACTGTGTTTGGCCCAAAACGGTTTGGTTCCATTCGGGCGACGTGTCCGGCCCAGCCCCACTTCAGCTCAGCTGACCTCCGAGCCACATCTTTAATTTTAGTTTTGGAGTGCAGTTCAGTGTTAGGGACTTTGTCAATTAGTCTAACTCCTAATATGCTGCGCTCCATATTTCTAAATTAGTTTTTTTTAGGGCCAAAAATGTTCTTGATCCCTAGACACTTTTGAATTATGTATCTTAGTAAAATGAACTTCATGAAAATTCAGCGAATTCGTGTGAACGTTGAAGCTATGCGAGAATCTCACAGCATTTTGAAGATAGCTATTGTTTGATCACAAATCCCGTTGTAACTATTGTTACTTGGTCTCTATGTTCCGTAATGTTCTGTACAATTGGAGGTCCTTTACCCTTGTTAAACGTATACGAGGACATGTCAGCTGGTGACTGTAGAAGGGAAGTTTATGTACCCTGGCACCAGATGCCTCGGCGAGGTGAATTGAATTGATCGAGCTTATTGGAGTCTAGGGTTGACACAGCGCGTTTTCTATGTCAATATTATAAAGAGGAAAGGTTTGGATATTTTAGGAGGATATTTTGTTTCTGTCACGTTGGGTGAAATACGATGTGGGTATTTGCTTTAGCAAGTGCCTCTCAGTGTATTTATTTTTTATTTATTAAAATATACGACAATCAATAAACAAAAAAGTAATAAAAAACTTTTTATGTTACACGGTTTTGTCGGAATAGAAAGGCATTCATGAAGATAATGTACTAAAAATAAAAAAAAAAATTGGTAGGTATTTTATACACATCAAAAGTGTCTAGGGATCAAGTACATTTTAGAAGATTGCAATCAAGAATATCTATCTAAATATATAAAAGGAAAAGCTGACTGAATGACTGACTGACTGACTGACATATCAACGCACAGCCCAAACGGCTAAACGTAGCGACTTGAAATTTGGAAAGGGCGTAGCTTAGGTACCATAGGGGTGCACTAAGGAAGGAATTCCCGAAATTACCACGGGAACGGGAATTAACGGGGATAAAACGTTTGTATGAAAAATCTAAAACGCTCAAGGTAGACGCTTGAAATTTGGGATGCAGGTACCTTAGTACACTTAAAGCTTAGGTGCAACAGGCTATTGGAAAATTCCCATGGGAACGGGAGTTATCGGCATAAAACTTTTGTATGATAAACCGCTCAAGTTAGACGCTTGAAATATAGGATGCAGGTACTAAACTACGCGAATGAAATCGCGGGGCGTCCACTAGAATATATTTTACAAAAACTGAATTCATTCATAATTTATTCTAAATGTGGTGATAAGTCATTGATACAAGCATCAGGAATTAGGTAGGAGACCAATCCAGAAGATTAGATAAGATTTAAATAAATTAGATTTTTTTTAGAGCTAAAAATGTTCTTGATCCCTAGACACTTTTGATGTGTGTACTTTTTATGTCTGATTGAATACCTTCTAAAAAACATATCTCTTGCACCGTGTCTGGGGTTTTTACGTGATTTGCCGGATCTCCTTATCACCTCCCTATCCCTCATAACCAACTTATCATCAGAATTATTCTTGGAGGCTATTTTATCCCAAAATCCCCGATTCAGTAAAATTACTAATTATTTCATCAAATTTTCAATACTTTTAGGTATATCGTGTTTTCTTTTTACAAAATTGTCATTCGCAATAACAGTATAATTCTTATTTCCATTTTGTTTACTAATGGGAAAATTTCGTCTTGAATAACGCGCGGTGCAGTGATACCCGTTTTTTTGCTCGCAAGTGTATAACCTTCGAGTTGCCGCCACATGTCGCCAGCTCCAAGTTGTCACAAACTTAGCGAGCGTGAGAGAGACGTCCCGGTTTGGGGGGAAAGGGTAGACGATTTATTTGGCAAAACAGTAACAAATTAAGAGTATTTATGTAGCTAACATTAACTGAACAAAGCTCTTTCCAATGTCATTAATTTGTACAGGTACCTACCTAATATGAAATATTGAGTTGTAAATATAACTCAATATTGTTCTCGGATTGGACTTGGGATCGGGAGGTCGCGGGTTCGAGTCCGGCTACTGGACGTGTACCAATGGGACTCTTTTTCAGAGCCTAAGATATGTACGCAACGCAACGCTCGTACGGTGAAGGATAACATCGTGATGAAACCCGCACACCACAAGGTGTGCGAGCCCTATAACGGCGATGGGCTCAACCCCTGTCACGTTGGGTTAAATACGCTTGGTGAACCGTGGGCATTTGCTTTAGCAAGTGCCTCTGCCTACCCCGCTTTGGGATTAAAAGGCGTGAAATGTATTATTTATTATTGTTCACTGAGTATATAGGCGCAAATATAATCACAGTCCACTCGTGACCACGACGCATGCAACTGCGTCGAAACGTCGAGTAAAATAACAAAGGTAAGCTCGAGCTTGTCTTTGGTTATATTCGCGCCTATACACCCGGTGAACAATATTGAGTTATAATGTCTGTGCGCGTTTCATTAAAAAATTCAGTTGAAAATGTCTAAATATAAACATAACATCAGCTATATTAGCCGTAGAACCAATGACCGTTGGGGTAAACGAGTTCTTGAGTGGAGACCGCGTCTCAGGTATTAGGTTATGCAACTCCGTAGGACACCTTACGAAATGCACCGGATAGAAGACGAGTCGCGGAAATGCCCCGTATCATCTACATCTTCTATAGTTTTACAATTGTTCTAATTAATTTTATACAATAGTAAACAACAGTAAAACAAATAGTTAACAATTTAATACAAAACACATCGTCAGTGAAGTTCTAATAGTGCGTAAGTAAAAAAAAAAGTCTACTTTACAGGAGAGCAAAATAACTGCGTAAAATTTTAGATAGCTACGTACATTAGAGGTATACATTATTTGGAAAAAGTATTTGAAATCGTTTTATTTGAAAAATAGATTATTAATTAATAGTTACCGTGACGAATAAATAAAAAAAATACACTTCACGCCTTTTAATCCCAAAGCGGGGTAGGCAGAGGCACTTGCTAAAGCAAATGCCCACGGTTCACCAAGCGTATTTAACCCAACGTGACAGGGGGTGAGCCGTTAATTACCTTGACGAATGGTATCAAAATGTAAAAACCGCCAAAAAATGACTTACGCACTGTTAGAACTTCACTGACGACATAGATTGGCGGATAAAGCAAGAATGGAGAATTTTCTTTGACGTTTTTCTGACAGATTTTCCGGTGGAGAAATATCCGAACTTTTCTGAAAACACTTGAAGAATAAAACGGGGCCATGTTATCGTCAACCCTAAATCTTAGGATTGCATTCAATATCACTATATCTAGCATAGCGTAAACTGCATGTTGCTAGTTAAATTAGGGGTGTCGCTTGCCGCCGCCTCCAGCACATATACCAGGCCAATATTGGACGTTCAATGTATTAACATGCTGGAAGGAACTTGGCCTTGAAAACGGTTTATTACTAGTGGACGCCCCGCGGCTTCATTAGCGTAGTTTCAGTATTCAATTTAAACTTAAAACCACTAACACTTTGTTAAAACTAAACTACAATAAAACAGAATCCATAATTCAAGCTATTATTTAAATATAAATACTGGTATTATCTACTACAAGTCACACACACTTCACATCCTTATATATAATATAGGTTAAACCTAGTTTTTACTTTTTGATAGTATTACTAATATTAATATAGTTGTAAATGCCTAACTAAATGCTGTTGTCTAACTCTGTATTGGTTAACCAAAATACAGGCTACGCCTAGTTTGGAAACCTCTGGTAACTAGCCTTTAACATATCTATAACTTTTTACTGTAAAATGCATGCTATGAAAATTGTTAAAACTCTGTGTATTTTCAATAAAAAAAAATATATTTTTTTTCAGTATTAACTTATTAAAAAATATTAAAAAATACTACCAGAAATCAATTTTTTTAAGGAAATGCGCGTAATGTCGTTAATATCATCATCATCATCATCTAATATCATCATAACATATAGGCTATAAAGTATATTTGTAACAACGTTTGCTCGGTCAGCTAGTACTACATAATTGCGGTGATGAAAGGGTAGCTGGCTCAGCATGTTGACGCTGATTTTCAGCCAGTGCCCGGGGTGTGACGCACGAGGATGGACTCCTCAGTGCCAGCATCAGACACAATTATACGATGGAACATATAAATACGTACATACGTATATATCGTAGACCACATCGCTGATTATTAACATTTTTGATAAACTCATTTTGGATAGACACGTTGACAACATTTGTGCCAAAGCCTTTCAAATGTTAGGATTTATTATAAGGGTTGGTAAGTATTTCAGAAATCCCGCGACATTTATAACTCTTTACAAAACTCTTGTACGATCACAACTAGTGTATGATTCAGTTATATGGTACTCTCACTACTCTGTATACTCTCTGTAAAGTCTATTCAAAAGAAGGCCCTAAAATCTATTAACTATAGATGCAGTCAACCTAAAATGTCCTACACTAACTTGTTGGCGAAATACAATCTCCAGTCTCTTTCTAGTCGGAGGAAAATGACTGATGAGCTGGTTCTATATAACATTTGCAACAACCTATATGACTGTCGTGATCTCATCAATGATGTCCACTATTTAGTTCCTAAATTAACATCTCGACATCGCCTTGACAAGCTGTTCTTTGTTCAGATTTCACGAACGAACGCAGGCCTCCGTGCACCTCTACACAGGATTTGTCGCTCACATAACCAAAACTTTTCGCAGCTAGACATACATTGTTGTAATAAAGCCCTGTTGAAGATAAATGTGCAAAAATGTTTGAATTTATTCAAGTCTCCCACTCCCCAACTCTAACTAAGATGGTTGCCCACAATCTTGTCACCAGTCTAATTCCTATTAATGTATTCTTTAAATGATTTTTATTTGTATTCTTGTGTACAGTTAATTGTTATCACCTAAGCTGATAAAATGTAATGTCCTAGTGACAGGTCTTCAAGGAAATATGCTTATTTTATATACACATGTTTACCACAGTTGTAATTTCTAGTATATTTATGTATTCTGTCCAATAAAGAAAATAAATAAATAAACATCAGACAGGATGGTGGTCAAACGCTTGTTCATATAGTGATTAAAAAAAAATACACTAATATACTACATAGATAGATATCACGACCACTGAAGTCAATGAAGGTTATAAAATAAAAAGAATGATTGATTTCTAACAAATTGTAAAAAATGAAATTGTCTAAAAAGTTTTAATTTGTTAGACAAGACAAAACAAGACAAGACATTTATTTCCACTGACAAGCACAAATTACACACACATAAAAATAACACAATATGAAAAAATAAAATACACAATCACAAATGAATAGCCACGGTGTGGCTGTGCTTGTCAGCGAAGAGGAGACGGCACAGCATCAAATCACAGTTACCCGTTACGCTGGTCTTCCGCCGGCACTCTGTTACTGTTACTCCTTGAAGTAGGTTATTTTTAATGTTATATGTATTCAAAGTTGAGTCAAAAGTACCTCTAAAGTAATCGCGAGAGTGGAGTTATGTGTCTATCCTACTCACCAGGATAGACTCATAATACTTTTAAATAAAAAAATGTTCTAATTTTGTCTAATAGTCTTTGAAACGTAATGTTACGTTAAGGTGTCACAGATGATGTTCATGGCATCTCAGTAAAGAGGCGATGCTGTGAGTGATACTCACTCGGTGGGATCATAAAATATGTATGGGGTGTAGGAGTAGTACTTAAGGTGAAGGTGAAGGTACGTATGGTGGGCAGCCAACGTGTTAATTAGCCGTGTGGTCCCCAGCCCAACTTTTCTCGTCGTGAGAGTCGTAAGAGGCGACCGAGGGAACCCTCCAGAGGCCGGGCAGCAGCGCTCTCTGTGAGTTAAACCACTGCGATCGCCAACCCGCCTGCCAAGTGCCAAGCGTTATTGGCATTTCTCCCCAAATGATCGATACATTGGGGGAGGCCCTTGTTCAGCAGTGCACAATCATGTGGCTGATGATGATGATAATGCTGTCATCTACTCCACCTTGCACCGCACACCCCGGCTGTGTGTGTTATTATCAATAAATAATAAAAAATAAATACACTTCACGCCTTTAATCCCAAAGAAGGGTAGGCAGAGGCACTTGCTAAAGCAAATACCCACGGTTCACCAAGCGTATTTAACCCAACGTGACAAGGGGTGAGCTAATCGCCGTTATAAGGTTCACACACCTTGTGGTGTGCGGGTTTCATCACGATGTTGTCTTTCACCGCACGAGCGTTGCGTTGCGTATCTACATAGGCTCTGAAAAAGAGTCCCATTGGTACGTGTACCAATGGAATCCAGTAGCCGGACTCGAACCCGGGACCTCCCGGTTACAAGTCAAGTATCCGACCAACTGGACCACAGACGCACATTGATAATAATGTTAATGTTAATAATTATGTTACAAAGACTGGAGTGGCAAACGCCCTTAATTACGTGCAGGAATAAATCACAATAAAAACTAAAAAAGCAATGAAAATAAATTCAATCATACCCTAACTAGAAGTTTTATCTCCACTCAAAATTTCGTATAAAACGAGAGCCAATTTTCCATCACACTCCGTCTCTTTCTGACCTACGACCGACGTGTATACGCCTGTCTCTTTCCAGTCGTTGCAGAGAAATTGGGTACACTCTTAGGCATGTCAATGTAAACAGTTTTAAAAATAGTTTTGAGCTAGCCTTGCTTATGTTTGTACCTTTATGTATATCAGTTTATAGTGGGCGAGTGAATTCAGTAAGTGACTGCACAGAAACCGTACAAATATTTCACAGAACGCAATTTTCAGATCGGTTCACTTTATTTTGTTTAACTTTTTTTTTTCGTTTGCAAACGAAACCAAATATTATATATTTTTGACCACTGGAACAAAAAGTCATGACATTATATTAATAGTTTAAACCGGGTGTTACGGCGCGAAATACAAGCATTCAGCTTTCAGCTTACTTTCGATATTTGCCAGACGTTTCGACACAGTTACATGTGTCGTGGTCGCGAGTGGTCAGCGTGGTCAGCTTGCGTACGACATATAATGTAGGTGCGCGTTTCTTTAAAAAAGAAATAAATACACTTAACGCCTTTTGATCCCAAAGCGGGGTAGACACAGGCACTTGCTAAGCCAATGCCCAACCGTAACCGCAACTGAATTATAGAAGGTCGTAAAAATAAGCATTTTTTAAACTTTTACTCTAATACACAAAGATTTATAAGACATGCTACGCGGACGAAGTCGCGGGTAAAAGCTAGTTACAAATAACGTAGATTGAACCAAGTTTGATAAAATTCAAGGTCACCCCAGAAGCATACCTACGAGGCAAAGAATAGAGACATAATTGCATAAAAAACATTCAGACAAATCTTCCTTTGTGTCGGCAAAACGTCATCCATACCAGATGGATTTGCCATTTACGCGAACCAAACGGTTTACGTCCACTTTCATAGTGCAAACCGCCAGGATGTGGAACGACTTGCCGGAGTCTGTGTTTCCTGCGCAGTACAGGCTGAAGGTCTTCAAGTCACTGGGGTGAATAGGTACCTAATGAACAAGTGTGCTCCATCGTAGACCAC
>SJJU01023459.1:0-12877 GCA_012932125.1 Conopomorpha cramerella | reverse complement strand
AAAAAGAGTCCCATTGGTACACGTCCATTAGCCGGACTCGAACCCGCGACCTCCCGGTTACAAGTCAAGTATCCGACCAACTGGACCACAGACGTTCTGTGATTCACTCAGTGAACAGTGGACGACGGCGGGTTTCATGATAAAGAGACACGCGCCAGGAGTTCCACCATCGCCTGTACGCTGATAAGCAGGTAACGGTTTAATGATGATTTGCGTACACGTACCCAAATTATCAATATGTTCAAGCACTTCCTCCTTGAGCGGCTTCCCCTGGAGGTTGCAGGCCGGCGTCGTCACCTTGATGAACGCATCAATGTCGCCCACCGCCGCCACGTACTCCGGCACGAACGGTGACAGCTTGAAGTCTATGTCGATCTTCTGCGGCGTGTATCTGGACATAATCAATACAAATTGAATGAGGATTTTTCCAAAAAATCAAAGATAGCGTGAAACGATAGAGGAACTACTTTACGGGGAATTATCGAGCTGTAGTTACAAAACGGCGATAGGCTCACCCCCTGTCACGTTGGATTGAAATACGCTTGGTGAACCGTGGGCACTTGCTTAGCAAGTGCCGCTGCCTACCCCGCTTTGGGATTAAAAGGCATTTTTTTAGTTACAAAATCTACCATTAAATGGCACAATAATAGCCAGGGGGTAGCTAGACTCCACGGCTGCTTTCGCCAATCACTACTCTTCACTCATCACTAATCTTCCTCTCTTCTATGAAAATAATGGGTTATTCATTATAAATTAAATAAAACTTCGATTATAAATTAAAATATTTATTATCAATATCACTTAGCGAATATAACTAAGTAAAAATATATTAAAAAAAAATACAAGACAGAAGTGTATCTAGAGATTCATTGTGAAACCCTCGGGCGATATTAGCGACATCTCTCAACGACAAAGTAAACTATTTTAAGCTGTCAGATGGTTGTCAAATAATTCCCCATTCTATGATCGGTCGTCTTCCTTCTCATTTGTGGGTTTTTTTATCCTCATTAAAAATAAATAGTATATTTTCCGTAATGTGTTGTTGCATTGTTACTTAACTTTAAGTACTTTGAAAACGACAAAAGCTATGTTTTGTTTTGATGAAAGGGCAACGATTTGTTTTGAGGAGAAGAAGTGACAAGAAGCTCCCTTTACGTATTTTCAATGTTAATCAAAATCTGCCTTCGGTAACGTTCCGTGCATCAGTCTACATTCGTTTAATCTTATCCTGCTGCCAACAAGTTCCTTAGGTCTTAGGTAATACTTATTAAATATGGATTGTATTTAATTAAATAATTAATCAAAGACAAGCATTCAGCTTACCTTCTGCGTTAATGTCGACCTAGGGCGGCCCCGTTTACTTATAGGTAAATTAAGTCGACAGGGGCAGTGACATCTATCAGTCAAAAAAAAATAATGGAGAATTTCCTTCGTTTGACAGTAATGACAGTTCTCCGCCGCGAAAATCTGTCAGAAAAACG
The DNA here is from genome assembly GCA_012932125.1 of Conopomorpha cramerella. NCBI lineage: Eukaryota > Metazoa > Arthropoda > Insecta > Lepidoptera > Gracillariidae > Conopomorpha > Conopomorpha cramerella. Next base: position 11,396 of record SJJU01023459.1, on the reverse strand, counting down.
TCAAAGAAAATTCCCCATTATCGACACACATGAGAATATTGTGATTAAGATAAATTTCACGATTACTTGATACTTTTTTCTCTACATTTCGGAAAATATAACTGACAAGATGCGAGCTATCTGTCAAATCGTATACCAAATCATGACGTTAATTTGACAGAGTTCGTTCATATTTCTGTCACATAAAGTACGTATGTCTAGGGATCAAGAACATTTTTAGCTCTAAAAAAAATCTAATTTATTTAAATCAAATCTAATCTTTTGGATTGGTCTCCTACCTAATTCCCCATGCCTGTATCAATGACTTATCACCACATTTTTAATAATATATTGAATATTCAACAGACCAACATACACTTCACGCCTGTCTCCCAGAGGGTAGGCAGAGACTACAGATCTCCATTTGTCACGGTCCTGACATACCCCTTTCGCTTCATCTACATTCATACATCTTTTCATACATGACCTCCGGTTTCGAGTACTTTTCACGCCACCTTCGGTCAGTTTCAGTTTTCAATTCAGTTTCAGAATTCAGTTTTTGTAATTGATCCCTAGCATTGATCATCTTAATTGCAATCTTCTAAAATGCATTTGATCCCTAGACACTTTTGATTTGTGTATTTCTGTCATATAAAGTATGATCACATTAATAGTAAATTCCATTCTGTTCGATCTAATCGCACTTGGTGATGGAAAAACTGCTTTTTATATAAACAATAATTTATTTTGTGCTCTCACGTATGACAGTTTGTTTGGAACAATATTTTCTATTTACAATTTTCTTCGTCTAGCTTAGGCTGACTGCATACCTTATACTCTATGGAAGTTAGGCCGTTTAGTCACTACTCTAATTCAATTCAATTCAATTTATTTTCAGGTAACTTAAGAATAGTACAGATGTGTTATTACTAATTCTAAGACCCATAGTAATAAATACCTTAAACTTAATAATATATCTAATATATAAAATTCTCGTGTCACAGTTTTCGTTGCCATACTCCTCCGAAACGGCTTTACGGATTTTTACCAAATTTCATATGCGTATTCAGTAGGTATGAGAATCGGCTACTATCTATTTTTTATGGATCTCCCAGTTGTATTTCTCCAAATACACGGGGTACAAAGGCAACTTATTATGGCAAAACAAATGTTTGCCGGGACAGCTAGTATATTATATAATTTTAAAATATAAAATATATAGTATTTAATAATACTAATACTTGGCGTCCGTCAACGAGGCATTTTACATTATCCGCATGAATACGAGATGCATTATTAATATGAATTAAGCGATGGACCGAAACGTATGATAATTATTCTCAGCTAAGTAACTGTGTTGTACACTGCACTCGGGCAATGCATCAATGTCTTACACCGGCGTTATTAACACAATCGAAGATCTTGGTTAACAGCTGCGGGCCTAGCACGCGCGTCAAGAAGACACGATATACACACAGTACAGTCTGAGGGTCTTCAAGTCACTGCACTGGGGTGAATAGGTACCTAATGAACAAGTGTGCTCCATCGTAGACCACATCGCTGCTTAACATCAGCCAGGAAGGTGGTCAAACGCTTGTTCACGGTTTTAAAAAAAAAATAAACGGTTAAGAAAATAAAAGATCTTTCTTACATACATGCACTTCACGCCTGTTTCCCAAAGGGGTGAGCAGAGACTACAGATCTCCATTTGTCACGGTCCTGACATACCCCTTTCGTTTCATCTACATTCATACATTCTTTTCATACATGACCTCCGGTTTCGAGTACTTTTCACGCCACCTTCGGCCAGGACAATATCACCAATCTGGTCTGTATATGTCCTTCTGGGGCGACCTCTACTCACTCAGCCCATTACATCACCCATATAAATCTCTTTCGTCAATCGACTTTCATCCATTCTCTCCATATGCCCATATCGTGAATAGGTACCTAATGAAAAAGTGTGCTCCATCGTAGACCACATCGCTGCTTAACATCAGGCAGGATGGTGATCAAACGCTTGTTCAGTGTTTAAAAAAAATAAACGGTTAAGAAAATAAAAGATATTTCTTAACTAGGTACGTTGTTTTTATTTAAAGGCGTATTGGCGGTCTAGTTCCAGTGGTTCAGTTAATTTGGTTCGGTGTCAAACCAAAGTCCACCTTTATTTGTACAAAACAAGGACCATTTTCATTTAAAACGTATTAAGACATGCCAATTTCAGTTGTGACTAACACCACCAAATAGGGTATACTGCGTGTAAAAGTGCCCCGAGCAATGGTCTTAGAAACGTTGTTGGGCTTGTCGATATGAACAACTTTTACTATGGCGACAATGCGGGTGAATGAACACACAGTACAGAGTGTAAAAGGACCCCGAGCAATGGTCTTAGAAACGTTGTTGGGATCGTGTCAATATGAACAACTTTTACTATGGCGACAATGCGGGTGAATGAACACACAGTACAGAGTGTAAAAGGACCCCGAGCAATGGTCTTAGAAACGTTGTTGGGCTCGTCAATATGAACAACTTTTACTATGGCGACAATGCAGGGAAAGGCAAAGAATTTTTTTCATCTCCCTACAAAATAGACAATATTTTTCCTCGGGAGATGACATTTTGTTTGGGGATTTAAATCTTTTTTCTCGTTTCCCCACATTGTCACCATAGTAAAAGACGAGCCCAACAACCTTTGTAAGATGACTATACTACTTGCACTAGAAAGTACACACATCAAAAGTGTCTAGGGATCAAGAAAATTTTGAGCTCTAAAAAAAATCTAATTTATTTAAATCAAATCTACATCTATATCTTCTGGATTGGTCTCCTACACCCCATGCCTGTATCAATGACTTATCACCACATCTTATATGTATATAAAAATCAAAGCCACTTTTCGTTGTCATTCCATAACTCCGGAACGGGTTCCGTTAGGATTTCGCTAATTCTTTTTCTTTGTTGATTATTAATGACAGCAGAAGGCTCTTATGAAATAAAAAAATAACATCCACTACTGGGCACAGGCCACCCTAGATATTCATATTAATAGTTAAGACAGGACAACGTCTGTCGAGTCCACTAGTTTTGAATAAATGATGAATGAATTCAGTCTTGATTGCAATCTTCTAAAATGTACTTGATCCCTAGACACTTATGATGTGTGTATTTCCGAACCACCCTGTATAACATAAACCTACTAATAATAAATGGGACTTTAATGTCGGAAACCATGCGGAGGAAGCGCGCCGACACGCGCTCCACAAATAGCTTTCCAACTTCCTAAACATCATGTCGGACAACACTTGAAAAGATTTGACTATACGATTAGTTCTCGACTGAGTTAATTTCAACAGGAATGTGTCGCCAACAACGCCGTGACATTAGAAGGTTGAGGTTTTCTATTTAAATGTGTAAAATAAAAAAAAATACACTTCACGCCTCTTAATCACAAAGCACCCCGCACCGTCCCAGGCATAGGCACTTGCTAATGCAAATGTACACGGTTCACCAAGCGTGTTTAACCCAACGTGACAGGGGGTGAGCCCATCGCCGTTATAGGGTTAACACAACTTGTGGTGTGCGGGTTTCATCACGATGTTGTCCTTCATCGCACAAGCGTTGCGTTGCGTACATAGGCTATGAAAAAGAGTCCCATTGGCCGGACACGTCTAGTAGCCGGACTCGAACCCGGTTACAAGTCAAGTACCTATCCGACCAACTGGACCACAGACGCTCTAAAAACGTGTAAAATAAATACTAATATTATTAAGAGGAAATATTTTATTGGTCATATTCATATTCGTTTGTTGCTCTCATGTTGTAGGTAGTCAGACGTGTTGCGAAGGCAAATAGATTACTTGCGCCACAAACCCAGCCCAACTTTTGCATCGAATAGGCACGGAAAATACTGGTCAGATTTTAAAAAATCCTTCACCTGCTTAGTAATATACATACTTACATACATACATACATACATGAACACTAAACTTTGTTTGGAAAGTATGACAGTAATGACAGTTCTCCGCCCGAAAATATGTCAGAAAAACGTCAAAGAAAATGCCCCATTGGGTACCACAATTTAAGACAACCGGCACAACTTAATTTATCATCACAACACGTGAGTCACAAAGAAATGCACGAAATCATAACGAATATTTATCGGTCAAAACATTCTTGTCGCACTCTATAATAATATTTTTACACAAAAAAATGCAAATAAATCGTTCAAGCCGTTTCGGAGAAGTTTGTTTTGACGCCGCGTTATATCGAGTAGACGACTCACGCCCTATATTCTGACCGCAACCGCTATGCCACGCCTTAGGTATTGCGCGGGGAGATGGGGAGTGGGAATGCGTTGCCGCCGCCGCCGCCGTAAGCGTTGACGCAAGTGTTCAGCGATATAGCGCTTGTGGTCGGAATTTTGGGCGATAACTTAACTTTCTAAAATATGCTTCGGTGTAAACGTACCTAGTGAATGAGAAAATGAACGATCGTAGAATAATGTAGTGGCATCTCTTTCTTCTCCCACTATCTGTGACGTATTTTTGTTTTTGTAATCCTGCTCGTTGCAGTATTCGTGTCCTAACTTTTAATATTTTTTTTCACTCTATCTAACAATATTATTAGACTAAGCAAAAAACGACTAAGGCTTGTGGGCATAACAACCGGCCACTCGCTATTAAATAAACACCTTTTTAATTTAAGATTCACAGACAGACCGCTGTGCATGCATGGAGGCAGAAGAGACGACACCGGAACACATCCTAGTGGAGTGCCAGGATGTGGAAAGATACCGGGCGACCCATCTAGGACCCAAACGGTCCCTGCAGGAGATCGTCAAGGACACAAGGGGTTTGTTACGGTTCCTCGAGGAGCTGGGGTGGTTGGAGTAGCGCCACACAAATCATGCACAATAGGCGCATTGGACGTCGAGCTGCGGAAAAGCACCGTATTATCTACATACATACATACACTTCACGCCTGTCTCCCAGAGGGGTAGGCAGAGACTACAGATCTCCATTTGTCACGGGCCTGACATATCCCTTTCGCTTCATCTACATTCATACATCTTTTCATACATGACCTCCGGTTTCGAGTACTTTTCACGCCACCTTCGGCCAGGACATCACCAATCCGGTCTGTATATGTCCTTCTGGGGCGACCTCTACTCTCATTATCTACATCTACACTATCAATCCTAGACTGTAAACAACTTATCCTTACTTGATCCGAACACTTACTTGAGTATGTACTGAAAGATATTCTCCATGTCGGGAGGCACCTTCAGGTCCTGGTAGGCCTTGGGGTCATAAGCGCCCTCCGGCGGCAGCACGAGGGCGGGCGGCCGGCGACGGACCCCCAGCGGCGGGGCAGGCGGCCGGGACACATCGTCCTCGTTGCTGTCGGACTCTGGAGAAATGGGGGTGGGTGGATATCAGGTCATGTTCAACTAATTATTTCCCAAATTGGGTATAAAGTCCTTCAGATGGATATTCCTGCACCCCTAGCAAAGCGCTCCAAGAAAGACATGACAAAACATATCAGGTACTGCGATTGGTTGAAACAAGCTGAGTCGCACGATGTGTGACATAGCAGCCAATCACAGCGCGTATTTGTTCTATGTCGTGTCTTTCTTGACGCCCATGCTAGGGCTGCTGATGTGCGATAGATTTTCCACTTATCAGCTATACGGTTTATACCCTTTATTTCATGCCAAAATTCTCCGTCAATTTAATAACTTGGATAATTGAAAAGAAATGTGTAGAGACATTTCACATAATATCAAGACTTGCGCATTTAGAATATGTAGGAATTAGTACCAGAGGTAGGTATCATGTCTCAAATATTCTATTATTCTTCCACCACTGCAGCACGAGAGCTTCTCCCAATAATTTGGGGAGATATGATAATAATCGCCACGCTTGGTTGGCGATCGTAGTGTTGTTGTGGTTTAAGCCGTCCTCTGGATAGTTGTCTTCGCCGCGATCCCAGTCGACGGGAAAAGTTGGGCTGGGATGGTGACGCATGTATTCCATTCCCCGTTACCTGAAATATAATCAGTAACTAGGTATCCACTGACCGGTATGCTCTGAAGAATCAGCCATACTCAATTGCCGGGATACCGCCCGCCCACCGCCGTCCTTGGAGCCCTGTGGAGCCGCTCCTCGTGAAACTTGAGACCCTTGCTTCGTCACCGCGGCGGCCCGAGAACCTGACCCTCGCTGGTCTGATATACGGTCTGGGGACTTAAGTATTAAGACAAAATAAATAATAAATAAATAAATCTATATATATAAAAATGAAATTGATGTTCGTTAGTCTCGCTAAAACTCGAAAACCGCTGGACCGATTTGGCTAATTTTGGTCTTAAATGACACGTGGAAGTCCAGGGAAGGTTTAAAAGGTATATTTCTTTCAATACATGGGGTAATTCAAAAGCGACTTCTTATGGCAAAACAAATGTTTGCCGGGACAGCTAGTATTTAAATATTTTTTTACAACAACACACACATTGCCTTCGTCCCATGTTAAGTAGCTAAAGCACTTGTGTTATGGAAATCAGACAACGAAATACTTAAATACTTTTTTTTCTTTTAAATACATACTTATATAAATAAAACACCCAGACACGTCCGACAAGTACTTAAAAGCTCATCACCTAAATACCTGCCAGCGCGCTGCAGCGGTGGGAATCGAACCCACGGCCCTATGGAGCAGAGGCAGACATGCTGACCACAACACCAACGGGCCCGTCAAATGTTCAAACAGATACTTAGGACATCCCCACAAAGGCCCTAGTGATCCATAAGGGAGGGACGTGGACACTTACTGCTTCTACTCGTAGGTAAATGCCAAATAATCTGTATAATTATGTAAAACTCAGTCCTTCAGTTCGTTCCTTCGCCTTTATTTAGTGTGCAATCACTACATAATATAAAACAAAGATTCTGCCCAGACACTCTGAAAGGTTTTAACCACAGGATTTGAAATACGAACCAAGACTGATTCATCACTGACCCATCAACGCCCAGCCCCTGAGTTAGATTATCACTGGTCATATTCTCTAACACGTTATTTTCTCTGACTCGCCATTTTCCCTTATTCGTCATTTTCATAAAAATCTTTAAGACGTCATTTTCCATATATCGTCACTTGCTTTAATTGGTAATTTTCGTTGATTCGTCAATTCCTAACCTTAAAAACCTAACTCCCAGCCCTTAACCCTAGAATGAATGAATGAATAACCCTGAAAAATTTTACAGCGGTTCCTTTTATGGCGTTTACGTGAAATAAGAACGGATTCATCAAAATTCATCCCCTAACGTAAAACGTTAATTTTGGAGTTATATTTCTAAAACTAGCTGGTAGTATTTTTGAACAGAAAGTACCTTACTTTGTAAGTAAATTATATTTAAATATCACGAGTAGAAGCAGCAATGATGACCCAGATATTTATTTACGTATCTACCTAAGAACGATGTTTTTGAAATTCTTAATAACACCTGTTCTCCCGTTCCAAATGCGTGTATTTTATGGGTTTAAGACTTAAGTACCTATGTTGTATTGTTTAGCTGTTATCGAACAGCTGTTTTGAACAGTTATACGAGCAGGTAAATAAGTAACTTTGGTTGACATTAGTCTATAGTCAGACATGGATCTTTTGGGCGATTGAGTGCTAATTATTCAATGTAATTCCGGCTACATAAATACAGGAATTTCTCCCTTTCTTGGATGGTTTTAGTGCTTTATCATGTCGGCTATGCTCTTATCATGATAATGTACAGAATTATGCATCAAAAACCATTTTTTATACTTAGCAATAATGTTTAATATTTTATTTTAGTTTTAAGTTTTTACCCGATTGGGCCACCAAAAGACTAAAATGTGAAGCATAGGAGCCCACAACTCAAGACTACCAGCAGTGGAGGTCATTGTTAACCCTTTAAGTGAAAATTCTAATAAAGATTTGATTTGAAAAACATGACTCACGTGCGCCTAAAGATCCTTCAACTGTACAAATATTAATAGCTTTACAAGTACCTAGTACATTTTAAATTGATCACCGTCAAGGCTCAGTGCCCTACTCAAATCGTCAGGCTCAGTGCCTTGACGATTTGAGTATACTGCAATGTTAGCTTTAACTTTAATGGATATGGTAGGTACATACACATATTCATAGGTAGGCTGCTTCACGCCTCTCTCCCAGTAGGGTATGCAGAGAATGTTACCTAAGTACTTAATATCAAATATACTATTACTTCAGATACATTTTTTATAAAAAAAAAAAAGCTGTCTCCTGGTACAACGTCTTGTTAGAGGCCGGGGGTACCGGCACTTTACGTCATTTCGACTCTGCCTAGAGCATAGACAAGTCCTAGAGACCCTTTATCTACCCACCTGATCCTCCCCAGTGGTGTCGCTCAGAAACTTTTCCACATCGGAATCACTGTTGCTTTCCGAATCAAAGTCGTGGCGAGCCGTGTGTCGCACGGGAGGGTTAAACTTGGACATGGCGGCCGCAGCGGGCGGCGGCCCACCCTCCTCCTCCGACTCCTCGGGGCTGGCTACCTCAGTGGCGTTCAGGACTGGTATGGTAGCGTCGTACATGCCGTATTCATAGTTTAGTTGATCGTTAGCAGTCGGTGTGACGCGGTTAGAATTCCTCGACGTTTGGCAGTGTTTGTCGTCCGTCGCCATGGTAACGGAAAGTTGTTTGGTCGACGTTGCTTGCTTTGCTTTTTTTTTGGTGTGCTGGTTTTGATTTGTGTGCTGTTCGACCGTGTGTAAGCTCCGTGCGTCTCCACCTGAGAAACATGCACAAGAAAACATGTTTGACGCTATCCATGTACGCTGGTTACGCCGTATTTCAGATGAACAAATGAGCAGACCACTAGACCCATTTCAAATATGTTATTTTGTGCATGTTTGGCCGGGAAAACACACATTTAGATGGCTAGACTGTTAATTTGCACCTTTGATATTGATTTGAGCCCCCTTTGCTTGGCACGGTAGGACAAGACCGACAGCGGAAGTTCACCAGCATAGAGTAAGGCGTTTTGGATAGGGCATTATTTCAAAGTCGTAAAACATTGACGGACAGTGAAGGGCTTTAGTCTTTATAACAATCAAAATATATTGTGTAAATTTTACTGTCCTTCAATGTGTTAAACGAAACTATTGACACACATTAATATATCTAGTTATTTTTAAAAACCAAGATTTTCTTTAAATAGGCTAATAAGTCTGTTAGACCGTCCGTTTAGAGAGATGTCACTTAATTTTTTGGTAGGTAGCTAAGTACATTGCAAGTTAAATAAAAGCTTTAAAAAATACTGCAGTCGGTAGTTTCTGTTCTAGCTAGGAAAAAGTGGTGGCTAAAGAAATAGTAGATTTAGTCAGCAACGTGTGCGCTTGGCAGCCAGCGCTGTACATTGACCCAGATCATGAAAAACATCACGATCGTCGATTAGCGCGAAGATAGATCACATTTAGGTGGGTACTTCTTGAAGTGGGGGCTGGCAGTGAAACAAACGCGAGCCAAAAAAAAGCTCGGTCAGAACAGGAACGGTTGACAGTCAACCAAGAATCTGGCATTAATGCAAAGTAGTTCCTTTTTAGCAGTTCCTTTCTGAAGGAAAATTCACTTTTTTGCTCTAAAAAGGAAGTGATAAAGGGACGACTGGGAATAAACCGTATCTGGCCATTTGATTTTCATCTATCTTTCATGTCAGCATAACCTGGATGAAATCGCTATCAGCGATAAGGTCGTCGTTTGTAACCTTACCATTGTCTCATCAGTGTCGCTAATGTAATATCTTAGTGTACAATAAAGTGTTCATTGATTCACACTAAAGTTGTCTTTCTTAGAGTTCAATATTTTTACTGTCACAATATGACAAGTTATTACTGTTTTAGTGACACAGGGAGTGCCGTCAAAACTGGTAGACCACTTACTTGCCGGCCATACTTATCGAGTGTCGGCCGAAAAGGGCCTAAAAACGTGGTCCTGTATAAAAGTGCCTCTGAAATATCACTATCTCAAACTAAAATCAACTACACACATCAAAAGTGTCTAGGAATCAAGTACATTTTAGAATATATTTTACAAAAACTGAATTCATTCATAATTTATTCAAAATATGATGACTAGTCATTGGTACAGGCATGGGGAATTAGGTAGGAGACCAATCCAGAAGATAAGATTTGATTTTAAATAAATTAGATTTTTTTAGAGCTAAGAATGTTCTTGATCCCTAGACACTTTTGATATGTGTATATAGACTTTCAATCCGAAATTGACATTTTGAATAAAACGAAACAACAATATGGACGACATGAAGGAATGAAAGAGTAAGGGAAAATAATTTCTGTCGCTTACTACGTAGCAGATTAATTCTGGATCCAAACCGACAAATTGGTACTAAGTGACAGTTTGAATGGAAAAGTACGTCTAATTACATGCATTTAGGTCGGAAAGAGACAGACGGTGAAGGTGGTACGGGGCTTGCAAGTCTTATTGTTTTTTGTCTGAGAGCGCTATGGTAAAACTTTTCTACTCTGACCGAGAAAAAGTTAAAAGAAATACACGCTCTCATCTAATTCTATTCATATGAATTGGATATCGAAATTTTTCGAGATAATTTCACTAGTACCCCTTGGGGTTCTAACAGTCCTACTGTTCTCTTATTTTACACAAAAAAAATGGAACAAAACAACCAGAATAAACTAAGCTCCATTTTTTGACTGACCGTACCTACTTACCTTTTTTTCCTAGTAGAAAAACAATTAAAATACACACGCTCGCGACTGGAAGAATAGAAGCTGGTTGAAACTTGGGACACACGTGAACGTGTCTGGAACTATTAGGACAGACGGAAACTATGCGGTAGTTCTATTTTAGTAACGCTGTAACTTCTTACTATAAATGACATAAGCATGTGGATAAATAAGGGCTAAGAATTTCTGGACTTCGGAGTTTCATTTTCACAATAACAAAGTTTTATTCTTAGTTAGTTTTATTTACCACAGGTTTTTTTTTTCAAGCAACGAACATATTATTTGGCTGTAAGCTCATTTTCCATACCCAACGTGGGTAGGTATATATTTTAATTTGACATAAAATTTGTCACTGTTGTGTTATTATTTTCTTGGTATTTCGTTTTTATCTTTCTATTTTATTCCTTTTACTCTAATTTGTTAATATATCTTTTCGATATAAACGTCTCATCTTTAATTTCGGCGGTGGACCTGTGACCCTAACAATCTCCTTCAAGGAAGTTTTTACTAATTATGTTCTCATTGGGTTCCCTACTTTGAATCGAATGCCTAATGATCGAATAACACTATGCCGAACACCGTACATAGAATGTTCATGAAGTCGAAGCTTTACGACAGCGATTGTTTACTGGCTCGATGCA
>SJJU01023434.1:0-20483 GCA_012932125.1 Conopomorpha cramerella | reverse complement strand
TGATGAGATACAATAATGCTTACAGCTATAACCAAGGCTGGCATTGCTAAAAAATAAACACACACTACACAACAAAAATACATACTTACATAACACATTCATTAAGGGCTACACGGAACCTTAACCCTCTTCTTACTATTATGTCGTTTGAAAAACAACACCATTTTCTGACTTTACTCCAGATGAAGTAGATTTTTTTCAGTATTTTTTCCTATGATATGTACCCTATTAATGAACCTCACTATCAAAAATCTGCTTATTTGGCGACAATAATTTATTCCCGTAAGAAGTGGGTTAACCATTAGCTGCATCATTCTTTTGTCTGAATAAAATCCTAGCGTTCCTAAATTGTCTGACATAATGTACATCACGGGAAAAATAAATACATGTGTATGGTAAAAAACTGCGGTCACCCGTGTTAGTTGGACCTTCGACAATCCAAAAAATTCGTGCGAGTTTGGCTCCAGTTATTGTTTTGTTGAATTTTCCAATAATATTTTGTCCTGAAGATTTCCTTCGGACGTTTAGGACAGAGTTAGTTTACGGAAGATTTATCGTACGACTGAATTTATATATATAAAATAAAGTAGTGTTAGTTACACCATTTGTAAATCAAGAACGGCTAAGCCGATTAGGCTGAAAATTGATGGGGAGGTAGCTTAAGGTAGATACGGACATAGGATACTTTCTATCACGATCCATGTGGGAGGCGTCGCTATATATGGGGTGTTAAAGTTAGTATCTAATACTGAAACTCCACAAGTTTGTTATGAAAGAGTGCTAGTGAAGATAGTGCTACAATAGCACAGTATTTACTACATGTTGTAGTAAGTGAATGAACATACTTCTTTTTAATATCATTCTTCTGCTTGGCCTTGAGCAATGCCCGCTCGGCGGCCGTGCGCAGGCGCCGCTCCTCGCACAGACGCCGCTCCAGGGACGACCGCTCCGACGTGCGCAGGGCAGACAACCTGGTAACACAATAAACACGTATATCAACTGTAGCAACACTAAAATAAAAAAAAAAAAAACACTTCACGCCTTTAATCCCAAAGAGGGGTAGGCAGAGGCACTTGCTAAAGCAAATACCCACGGTTCACCAAGCGTATTTACCCAACGTGACAGGGGGTGAGCCCATCGCCGTTATAGGGTTCACACACCTTGTGGTGTGCGGGTTTCATCACGATGTTGTCCTTCACCTTACGAGCGTTGCGTTGCGTACATAGGCTCTGAAAAAGAGTCCCATTGGTACACGTCCCGTAGCCGGACTCGAACCCGGGACCTCCCGGTTACAAGTCAAGTGTCCGACCAACTGGACCACAGACGCTCTTTAACTAAAATTTAAGCTGGAAATATCATGAAATGCCTAAACATATAGACATTGACCCCCTTGCCAATAAAAGCGTTGTAAGTTATACCGAAATTATAACAGGTCTGAAACTGGTGAGGTCGCTCCAGAAGGACACACATCAAACAGATTGGTGATGTCCTGGCGGAAGGTGGCATGAAAAGTACTCGAAACCGGAGGTCATGTATGAAAACATGTATGAATGTAGATGAAGCGAAAGGGGTATATCAGAACAGTGACAAAATGGAGATATGTAGTCTCTGCCTACCCCTCTTCTATCTGCCTACCCCTAGTCTCTCGCCCGCGCCGGGCGGGGGAGAGTTGGCCATAGAGACGCCCCGCATCCTTTGGTCCCCCGCCGGGGACTAAAGGAGCACGCCCAATGACCCTCCCGTATTCACGGGAGGCGAGGACACCACGGGCAGGCGCCAAACGGCGCACACGCCGTTTCCCCACCCCGAAAGGGTGTGAGAAGACCTCGAGTTGCCTACCCCTCTAGGAGACAGGCGTATAGTGTATGTATGTATGTATGAAACTGGTGACTTCGTATTTGTCATACAACTGACAAGTTAATCTGAGCTTGGTATAATGACGGAATAGGTAAACCGCGTTTATTGGTAAAATCGATATTATTTAGTTTTGTGGTATGTTGTTTTAAGAGAGCAATATTGATCATACAAAAAAATGGGCGACGTCTAAATAGTCTTTAAAACATTGTAGCAATCATTTACAACTTTTTTTTGGTTTGATGTGTGGCTCTGCGGGGCGCTATTGTGCCCAGTATCACTGCGACCATTGCTGATCTATTGTGATCGCCACCTGGTTGCAACCCTTGAAACGCGTCGCGTTGCTGCTTGTGCTGCTACTACTGCCGGTTACGTCCAGTTGAGATAAGATGATGAGTGAGTGAGTGAGTGAGTGAGGTACCTGTTGGAGTGAGTGAGTGAGGTACCTGGTGGAGTGAGCGGCGCGCGCGGCGGCGAGGTCGCGACGCGCCTCGGCGGCGGCGGCGCGGGCAGACTCCAGCTCCTCGCGCAGGGCCGACACCTCGCACTCGCGGGAACGCTCCCGCTGTAACACGTGTACAATTTATTATAAGATGTAAGGTCGGACAAGGACCGTTTGACAAGTGTAGCCAACCAATGTTAACTATTTGAATTTTGTTTTGATGGATAATGTTCCATATTATTATGATAAATAAGAGAAGACTAACAAAGACAAGTTACCTAATACAAAGCAAGAAACAAATACAAAATATTTTAGCACTTGCAGTCCTAAAGATTGTCGTATTGTAAACAATATGTTTCACGGATAACGTTACGATATAAATATGATTATAGTGGAATATGAAGTATGATCGTCGAATTTAAAATAGTAGGTATAATCGAAGAACCTACTACCGACCCAAAATCTAATGACATCTAAAAACATAAACATGTATATTAAAAAAAAACTTACCTCCTCTCGTTCCTTCTCCCGTTCTTTTTCCCTCTCTCTCTCCTTTTCCCTTTCTTTCTCCCTCTCCCTCTCGCGTTCTCTCTCCTTCTCTCTTTCGCGTTCTCTCTCCTTCTCCCTCTCTCGCTCCTTCTCTCTTTCCTTGTCTCTGTGCGAGTTGCACTTGAGACTCTCCTTTGAGCCCGTCTCGGGCTCTTTGTCTTTTACTATGTGCTCTTTTGCTGAAAATTAAAAAGACATTGTCAATAAAGTTATTTAACCATTTGAGTGTCATTGTTTTAATAATATATCAGACAAGAGTAGTCGTTTGGAAATCTGTGATATTCAGAATAGAATTAAAAATCCCGAAAACAAAATTTATAATTTGGCGTTTAGTAAAAAGCCAAGAAAAAATAATTGACTTCAACCAGAAGTAGTCGCCCTACGGAAGTAGTCAGCCAAGTTCCCCTCGACTCATCCGGTCCAACATTACCAAACCCCGATTTCCTTATGACCCCATAGGCAACGCGTCGTTTAGACTAGACATATACAGTGTTTCGATAAGATTGTACGACGACGACACAACAGGTAGTTAAAAAATATTAGAGAACTGATATTTTATTCATTCAAAATGTAGATAGTAGATGTATACTCACTAATATCTGTGCTCTTATGACTATCAGGTAATTCTTTTTCCTTATCCTTATTATCTTTGTTTTTATGTCTTCTCCTCTCTTTCTCTTCTCTAGTGTTACTAGCCTCTTTCTCCTTCTTCTCACATTTTGTTGACTTGGCACTACCTGTTGGAAATAACAAAACCATTGTTAGAAATATGCTTTAGCACAAACATGTTAGTAATATGGTGTCCTATTATTTGTATATCCATTATCTCTACCCCGCTTTGGGATTAAAAGACGTGAAGTGTATTATTTATTTTTATTATCTCTGCCTACCGCCTCTGGGGAACGAGTCCGATGTATACAGAGTGTAAAAAGACCCCGAGCAATGGTCTTAGAAACGTTGTTGGGCTTGTCAATATGAATAACTTTTGTTTATTTGTATGGGTTTTTCATTTTTTCCACATTTAATGTTTAGCCCCGTACTACATATTTCTGGGAATAGCATATTTATTTATGTGTTATTAGTATTAGTCATAACAGTTATTATATAAACTTTCATTGTGACAGCCGTAATGAAGGAAAGAAGGGGGAGAGTTGGCAACAAAACAGGGACGGATATAGATAATTTATATGGAGTCAAGCAAACGTGTGCGTTGAAAAGAGGAAACAGCAAGTAGACGCGCAAGTCTCCAGAGAATGGGCTATACGCCGAGAGGCAAGGGGCTTGTCCCTGATTATGTGGCAGCCGTAATAGTGTTAGCTGGTGGAAACGTAAACGTATGTAGATGGCGCTAGTGTCGTTCAGCTCATCATCATCAGCCACATAACGTCCCAGTGCTGGACGAGGGCCTGCCCCAATGAGATCCGTCATTTGGGGTGAAATGCCAGTAATCGCCACGCTTGGCAGGCGGGTTGGCGATCGCAGTGGTGTTGTGGTTTAACTCACAGAGAGCGCTGCTGCCCGTTCTCTGGAGAGCACCCTCGGTCGCCTCTTACGACCCCCATGACGGGAAAAGTTGGGCTGGGGTGGTGACACATGTATTCTATTCGCCGTCATCACACGGCTACACCAGTGCGCAGTGCTACACCCGCCAGCAACAGTGCGCAGTATCAGTGATGCCCACGACAAAAAAAATCTAGTCTAAGCAGACAAAGTATATAAACAGTAATGAGTGATTGAAACGTACCTTTCCCGGCATCGTGTCGGTCGGGGTCGTCTGCGGCGGGCCGCTCTACTTTATCTAACTGCAACAGAGAAAATACACATGAAATCGGTTGTTTTGTCATAAAATAAAGTTACTTGATCGTCGACGTTTGGATAATTATACAATACATACTGATTTTCTTCAATAGTAATTCGACTGATTGAAAAATGATGACATAAACTAAAAACAACTATCAGTCCCTGAATATTATATTTATCTAAATATTTCTATACAGAATAATCCGCAACGCTCGTACGGTGAAGGACAACATCGTGATGAAACCCGCACACCACAAGGTGTGTGAACCCTATAACGGCGATGGGCTCACCCTCTGTCACGTTTGGGTCAAATACGCTTGGTGAACTGTGGGTGCTTGCGCTTTAGCAAGTGCCTCTGCCTACCCCTCCCTGCCCCCTATTAAAGGCGTGAAGTGTATTTATTATTATTTTTTTTAGAATAATCCGTAAATTGATATCTACTGAAATGTACTCCGTAGGGTTTAAAGAAACAGTAGACTTCAACTTAAAAAGTTTATTTCCTGCTGATCTTATACAGTGTGTCTCACGTAAACCCATGACATTAATGACAGAGAATGATACACAAATAAACCAACCTTAATATGTATACCGTTGTGGTCGTGACCACAGACACCGTTTGGCTCCAACTTGGGTTTCCTGCCCTTGGCCGAGCCGTTCATATGCCTGTGGTCGGCTGGCGGCTCGCGGCCACTACCCTCGGCGCTGCCGTTGCCGACTGACGTCGCTGGTTTCTCTGTCTGCGACACCACTGGGGTTTTTGGTTCCTGATTCTGTTGGGTGAAGGTTTACCGGTATATTAGTCGTGTCTATTTTCTTTTTTCTTTTTTTTCATGTATCGAAGTGACAACGTTTCGATTATACAGTTATATGTACAATAAATATAATAAGCTCTACAGCACGTATTATGAACGGCTAACAAATAGGTTTCATCTTGTCGAAACCTTAAATGCATTATCTGTTGCTCATAAAATATTTATGACGACTATAATTGATGGTACCAAAACATTTCTCATAAATGGATTCAAAAATAAATCGAATCTTTCCAATATTGTACAACACTATCAGTCCAGGTCATGCATGTCAATCGACCTGTCAAAATTTGCTTTTTACGTGACGCCAACTATAGTCATAAATCTTTTCACCTGTACTCGTTGGAATATTTCTATGCCTCGTCTCTGGAATGGGAACGTTTGGCGTGGTATACCCTCACCGACCCAAGGTTTACTATCGTTGCACATTATTTTCATAGAAACAAATTTTGTTTTCGTTGTTTTGTATTCTCTTTCCGAATACCATAAACTTCAAAATCACTGGCTCGAAGTATATGTGTGTATGTAGCAGTTAAAGATTAAATAACCAGAAATATTAACACGTATGTATATGTCTGGGCAGCTCGCCAAGCGGTGACCAACAGCGAGTGTTTTTTTACGAGCGAAATAATAACAGTGTTAGTTAACACTGTTTAATAGTTATTGTTACGTTTTATGTGACGGAGGCATGGATAACTGAGGCAGTAATAGTGTGTAACAATTGAAGGGAAAAGAGAGAGATTTTTACCATCAGAAGGCCTGGCATGCGCGACATAAAATTAATATGGGCTGTGATTGACTGTTATGTCAGACTTAGAGCGATTTCGCTTGTTTCAACGTGTCATTATGATGGTCCCAATTAAAAATGTCGGTAGTGCTATTTTAGGAATATGTAATAGTGTACTTTTCTACACCGTTAGATTGGCGATATTAAGATCTATACACTTATACGTATATTACATCACGTAAAGATTATAACCTGTTGTAAATTTTAAGTATGTACCACGAGTAGTTTAGTTTTGATATCAAAACTATCTTCTCTCCTGAACATGTTCTGTTTTGTAGATCCGACTTTCTTAATAGGGACCATCGATATGTCTTATTATTTCTTTCTTCGAGAGCTAGTGCTAGTGTGGCAGGGCATCAATATTACAGTGGCGTGCACACCATATAGGCAAAAAGACACTGCCTACATTAGTATTTTGGCTAATAATAGAGTTTTTGCTAGATATTTTTTTGTTGTACTCACGACATAAGCTAACCGAAGGTCCTGTGTTTTGTGGGTGAGTAGATAGGTACCTGTGTTTGGTAAAGACAAGTTACCTATACATAGGTGTCAATCCTTGGGGATAACTGCCTACCTTGTCGTAAGAGCCAGTGCACGCCACTGCAATATTATACACAAGTACTGAAAAATATTCTTACCAATTCTAAAGCGCTCTCAGGCAGCGCTTCCCGTAAAAGTTGGAAGTAGAACTCGTTCTCTTCCCTCACTCTTTTCTGCCTTCTCAGTCTGAGGCGGTGGCCCACGTACGACTTGACGCCGAATCCCAGCGTGACGACCGGGTAACCGAAGCAGTGGGCGGCCAATGGGCGACAGAGTTCGAATCCGCCCCCGCCCAACCCGCCGCCCCGGTCCGACGCCCGGACCACACCCTCCACATATGCTATCAGACAGCACAACGCTGCTGTGGGCAGGCATATGCCTTTTTCTGCAACTGTTTTAAGATATTTTTTTTTTATTGAATATTAAAAACTTGGGTTCATTTGGAAGTATATATAAGGACATTTGTGTGACAAAATATGAAATAATATACAACGAAACAACGAAGGTAAGCTGAATGCTTATCTTTGGTTAATCTTCGCGCTATAATACCCGTTTTAAACATTTTATAACAGGGAAAGTTGCGGTTTGAAAGAAGATGTAGTGTATAAGGTTGAAAAGGATGCTTTGATGGTTACCGCTAGGACTAGAGGACAATAAGTGTTTGACCCAAAATGAACGAGCCTAATAATTAAAATACACTGCATTAATCATAATAGGGTGGGGGTAAAACTTAAGTGTGGGATCTACTCATTGAAGAGATGTAGACAATGATGATACAGAAGGTTTCAGTGATTTGATTGAATAAAGTAACTTTTACTTTATGTAAAGACACTGATACCATTGCTGTCGGTCGAGGTATTATTTTTAATTATGAATGTTATTCTTACCTGTATACCAAATGCATTGTATCCAAACATATATGCTTGCAAATATAAATAACCATGGCATCGGCATGAAGAAGTAAAATATTACATCCGAAGTCATGGCTATACACATGAAGAACACTGAAAAGGCCTGAAACAAATAAGTACATATTTATACCAAACATTACTAAAGTAGCTGTAACGCTAAAAATAAACTGAGACAAGGAATATCAACACAATAAAGAGTATAAAAGGACCCTGGGCAATGGTTTTAGAAACGTTGTTGGGCTCGGCAATATGAACAACTTTTACTATGGCGACAATGTAGGGAAATGAAAAAAAAAATCAGTCCCATACAAAATGTAATCCCTCGAGGTAAAAATCTAATATTTTGTATGGAGATGAAAAAATTTTGCTTTTGCCCACATTGTCGCCAAAATAAAAGTTCATATTGACGAGCCCAACAACATTTCTAAGACCATAGCTCGGGGTCCTTTTACACGCAGTATATGTGGTGCCATTTGGTGGACTCGCAGCAAAAGGCAGTGGAAGAGGCAGTGTATAAAGGGATGTGGAAGGTATATGTAGAGCTCTATACCTACCCCCTGGATATGCTAAGATAGAGCCTAAGTAACTAAATCCCTGGCCAGGTCAATTATGAAATAAGTACAAAATAATAAGCCATGTGGTCAGCAAATAAAATACATTTGTCACCACCCCAGCCCAAATTGTCTTTTGTCCGTCTTTGGGGACGTAAGAGGCAACCAAGTGAACTCTGCAGCCCTCTTTAAGAGTTAAACTGCAACACCATGGTGATTGCCAACCCACCTGCCAAGTGTGGCAATTGGCGTTACCCCTCAATCGAGGCCCTCATCCAGCTGTGGACATCATATTGCTGATGATGATGAATAATTAGAAAGGACAATAGGTATGCTAATGTTGTAAAAAACATTGTTTTGATATATGGTACACCTGTGTCCAGAAATCCGCATTAGATAGGGTATAATATGTAGGTCACCATTGATTTCATAACAATTGCATTGTGTTACATATGAAGATTGTTTGTTTAGTAATTAGTTTTCGGGTTTAACTTACTTTATTAGGGTGAGTTTATAAAGAAACAGGTAACCAGAATCGAAAAAGCGAAATCACATACATTCACTATGGGCCTGCACAGGTTGATACTTGTCCGTACTGATCTACTCTGGTTCATAGTGAATTTATGTGATTTCTGTTTAACGTTACTGGTTACATGTTCCTTTATAAATACAACCTTAGAATTGTTGCATGCCTTGTTAGTGTATGAAATATTATGTTCAACAAAAGATTTTAGGTGGAAGTGTGTATTGTAGGACTCCTGGTAAAATCTGAATACTGAATGTACAATAGTAGGTGCTATAAGGAGGTCCTATGTTGACATCCCTTGGTTAATGCGATTATGAGTGTAGTAAATAGATTTGTGAAATTTTAATAATGCATATCGGCCCTTAGCTTACAACAATGCTTAAGTCATTTTTACCAACTTTACAACAAAAAAACTGTTGCCGATTGTGACACCAACCAACTTGAGCGCTGTCATTATTTTTTTACGGCTTCTGATTGGTTCAAATCTACTACGATCTACTAAGACCAATGGTTTGATTCAATGGCATTAAAATGTAAAAACTGCCAATTTTCTACTTGAGTGGTGTCGTTAGCTTAGGGACGATATGCATAATCATTAGTACTATGTTGTGTAACATTTATAAATATTATGAAACAATTTTTTTTCTCATTTATGCAACTTCATAATTTGAACTGTGCTCTGCTGCTACTGAAGATCTCAAACACTGGTCAAATGTACGCCAAATATGGACAAACCATTCAAGTTGATATGTATTAAAAGGCGTGAAGTGTATTTATTTATTTTTTTATATAATGTCAACTACTTAGTCAATGTTTTAACTTTCTATGAATACTGTGCATACTGTTTATTATAAACATGTTTATGGATACTCAACTTATTACAACATTAGTTTTATTGTTATCATATCAATGGTTGGGACTGGTCCCCATAAGGGTTAAATTCAGAAAATGTACAATAAAACCATGCTACATAGGCTACTACAATCCTAAATGGAGTATTGAGTGACTGTATGAACAAGTGCTGGAAAGTTTAAAAGTCTCAAATGGTTACAATAACCAAATTGTGATTAAGCAACAGGAAAACAATGAATGTCAAAGGGAGGATTTCCCCAAGGCCCAATGATATTATTGGCTGTGTCCTGAACTTAGTAGTAGGTAATGCCCTCAAAGGTTCCAGAGAATCCCAATAGGCATTGTGCATTAGTTTGGAAAGATAAAATTTCTCAAACATTCTGTCACAAATAAGAAAATGTTGGCAAGAGGGTAGTAGTAAAGTTAGTCCAAAAATAAATATACTCACAAGTCCTTGATATTTGAATGAGTCGTAAACTGATCTCAGCATCATCCAAAATGGCCATAGGAATTCAAATCTGAACTCCAACATATGGTCAGCCATCACTATGGTTGCCCAAAGCATCACAAACTTCAAGTACAGCATAGAACTGCAAAATAGAAGTTGTCATAACAAAAAGTGCCTCAACTCGTGGGAACCACTTTGCAGCGCGCCGAGAGAATATCACATGTGACGTACAACTATGTTTCTTTTATGTTTTTTTTGCCACCACCAAGAGTTTCTAAAGAAATAACAGATGTTTCACACTACCCACACAGCTTTTGTTTCGTGCTTTCCCAACGCAACGTAACTTCATGATATTGGAGTCAATTGAGCGAGTATGATTAGTGAAACTTTAGGAAGGCTTAATTCATGAAATGTAATTTAGAAAAAGACTAAAAATATGTACTTACTCTCCATACATGCCTTCGGTGATTTTAGTGCGCTTTATGGGGCGCCGCATTTTGCCAGATTCGGCATTTCGCCGCTTCATATTTTGTCCTCCACGGTGACAATTTCAATCAAAGGCTTTCGGCGCACAATATTTGACCACAAAGATTTATTTTTAGATAAAATCTCCTCAAAAATAGTCCTTTTGTTGTCAATCTTCCGGAATTTCGAGGGAGATGGAGATAAATATTCGGAGCGAGCACTTTTGCGTTCACGAATTTTTATTATTGCTATAATTAAAAATTAAAATCTACCAGCCTACCGAAAATTCGCAACATTATTGTGTGCCTCTACTTCTTGCTATAGCTACTTGATTTTGCAAAAAAATAAGTGCCATATCAACGTTAAGTAAGCTAAAATGAGCCGATGTCCGCAGAAATATTATACGTTTCTCTAATATTCTATGCTGTGTTCCAAGTCGTAGGCTTTGTCTAGGTAGTTTTTTTACCGATACTTAATTTTGTTCGTTCACTAATCGTTCAATGCATAATAATTCGTTCAGTCACACATATCTTTCTTACACTACACTATCTTCAGTAAACGTATGACAATTTTGACGTACCACTGTGGTACCATATGAATGAATGATAGATTGAAACTTGCTAGCGCCGCATATTTTGTTTTGTAAACAAGAATTTTAACTTTAATTTAAAGCTCTCAGATGGCTTTACAAACTCGTATAAACAGCGTACGGAATTATCTAGCCTCACACTTTATGACAGTAGACGATGAATGGCTTTCAGGGTGAGTTAAAGTTTTTATTTTATAAAGAAGAATAGACTACACCTTGTAACCAAAAAAATAATACAACCAATTTTCTTTTTAGCTGCGTGGAGTTTTTATCAGAAGACAGCAGTCACACTGATGCAGAAATTCAGAATTTAGCTAAAGAACAATGGCTATTGAATGATCTCAAAGATATTTGCCCTGGTTCTTTACCGCCCAATCTCAAAGGAAAACTAAAGACTATTTTGGAAGGGAGATTCGTTTTACAAATCAATGCAGCCATTGATATTGGTAAGTTTTCTCCACACAATGTGGTTCTGTAACAATGGTCAGTCAGTTAGGTAACTATCTATAGGTACACTTCAGTAAAACTGTTCAAGATCCGAACCTATACCTATTTCTAATATAAAAGAATGTGGGAGTAGTCCCGTTGACGTTTCACAAGTGGTGGTTGGTGATTTCTATCTAATGGGGCATTTGTGATTAAAAATCCTAGTAAACAGTGCTGTACGCTGACCAAGATAGGTAGGGATAAGTAGTCGCCTATTTTAGTATACTGTAAATCCAATAAAATAATATTATCATCAACAGCCCATATTCGTCCACTGCTAGACATAGGCCTCTCCAATCGTATACCATCCCATCGTCTGCTTGCCATAGAATATACAGGGTGTCCCAAAATAGGCACGTCACCAGTGATACTTTTCTATGGGCATGTTTGATTCGTCCAAGTCCCATCTACCTATGGTGTCAGTGTGACGTGCCTATTTTGGGACATCCTGTATATATACACCCTGTATATATGTATATTGAGTTCAAATTGAGAAATTTTGAAATGTCAGTTCATTTGATAAGGCAGTTTACTTCCTTGTTGTCCCCAGGAACTCCCGCCTATCAGCAGTATCTAAAGTTACAGAAGGTGAATATGGAAAATGTTGATGCAACAACTAAATTTGAAGATAAGGTTCCCAATCACCGGTAAGTTAAATAGACTACTTCTGCTTGGTGAACTGTGGGCATTTGCTTCTGCCTACCCCGCTTTGGGATTAAAAGGCGTGAAGTGTATATTTATTTAAATAGACTAGTGTTTACAACAGGTTATCGCCACAGATCAACTCAACAAATCATATGGGACTAAATCTTTACCTTGTTTGTAGCTTATACATACATACATATAACACACCATTGACCTATATGTTGCCCAAATCTATATTTAGGGCATTCCACCTTATGTGTGTTGAGCTTATCCTATTTTGATCTTATTGTCATCATCATCTCATGTATTCTATTTGCCGTCACCACACAAGGGCTGTGTTTTGACCTTATACTCTTATATTATGACAGGGTACAAGGTAGTGGTGTTGTTGGCTTGGAACACCTGAGGTGATTGAGCTGTTGTATTTTATCAACAGACCAATTCAGACAGTTGCCATTCACACAGTTTTGTACTCTGCTGCAATCAAGTTATGGTACATTTTATGGTATGAAGATCTTTAACTGTTTGTATTTAATTTTCAGTTTAATTTACATAGGAATAAAGTATCATATTGTATGCATAGGAAATGTCAAATTTGTCTGTCAAATAAAAAAAAACTAGAATAGACTAGGCCCAGCAAAAGGAGGTCTTGAAGAGATGAGGTCTTGGTCTTAGGAATTGTGATCAAAATAAATAATTTACAACTTTATTTCCAGGATGATAAAGTTGTATCTCACAGATGGGGTCCAAGATGTGTCTGCGATAGAGTACAAGCCTATGAGAAATCTCAGCTGTGATATCACTCCAGGGTGCAAAATTCTTATCAAAGGTAACATTTCAATTAGTAAAATTTTACATTGATAAGAAATATTTCCTGGTTTTAAAGTACTCACAAATATCATCTTCATTAAAAGAGAAATGCAGCGACATATTTGGCGTATTACTAGTACTTAAGTCCTATGGTACCCCAGCCCCCCTAGCACGTAATCGCACGATTTGTGACATAGCAGCCAATCACAGTGAGTATTTGTTATAAATCTTGTCTTTATTGACGCGCGTGCTAGCCCTGCAGTTGTACAAAGCCAATTTGTTCAATGTCACCTTGCCATCCTGTCCTCTGAAACTGCTCTGGCATCAGACAGGCTCTCAGCTCACTATATGGGCCTGTCTCACCTCCAGGCTGCTGCCATTCAAAGTTATGCCAGTTGGAGTCTCCACTCTGGGTTGTATGACAAATCTACCAGCATTTGTGCTGTGCAATTTCCACCCATATAGGAATATGACAACACTGTGATAACATATGTGGGTGTATCAATACAATACATAGTATAAAACAAATTTGCCTAATGCTGTAAGTATGCATGGGGACAGACCTTTAAAACTACGCAACGGATTTTATCCGGTTTACTTCAATAGATAGAGTGATTTTAGATGAAGGTTTATATCTAACTAGGTAGATTTCATTCGCGTAATTTCAGTTCTTCGTACACCCTCTATATAGTGACGTGACCAACAGGATCGAGGTAAAAAGTATCCTATGTCCGTCTCCCAGTTCTAAGCTACCTGCCCACCAGTTTTCAACCAAATCGGTTCAGCCGTTCTTGAGTTATAAATGGAGTAACTAACACGACTTTCTTTTTTATATATATAGATTATACATATAGAAGGAGAAACTGACTTGACATATCAACGCACAGCCCAAACGGCTAAACATAGGAACTTGAAATTTGGAACGGACGTTGTTCAGGTATCGTAGGGGTACACTAAGAAACGAATTCCAGAAATTCCCACTGGAACGGGAATTATCGGGAAAATGCTTTTGTATGAAAAATCTAATCCGCTCAAATTAGACGCTTGAAATTAGGGATGTAGGTACTACGAAACTACGCGAATGAAATCGCGGGGCGTCTACTCGTGTATACTATTATTGACAAAATGTTTGCCGGGTCAGCTAGTTAAGTAATAAACCTAACCCAACCAAATTTAAATTAATTTAAATGTCATGTCCTGGCCGAAGGTGACTGGTGGAAAAGTACTCGAAACCGGAGGTCATGTATGAAAAGATGTATTAATGTAGATGAAGCGAAAGGGGTATGTCAGGACCGTGACAAATGGAGATCTGTAGTCTCTGCCTACCCTCTGGGAGTCAGGCGTGAAGTGTATGTATGTATGTTAAATTTAAAGGTCCAATTGAATGTCGGCGAGGCGTGTTACTGCTAAACGAGAGTGCTATAGAGCTGCTCGGCGGAGAGGTGCAGGAAATTGCGCTTACTCACTCACTACCCGGAATCTTGGCCACTAAACTACAACTTCCAATGCCCCAAGGTAAAGTATACGTATCATATTAGTGCCTCTTTTTTTTTTGTTGACGAGGAGTAAATCATTAGGTTACCGTACCACTTTGAGGCAGTCATTCAGCTACAGCTGTTCCTGGGTGAGTCCTAGGTATCCAGAGAAGTTTTTTCAGACCAAACCTCCATGGTCTCCTATTTTGGTGATGTGGGGACAGCTCCGTCCAGCTCAGAACCGTATCGACAGGCAAACTTGACTAAATCCCTATACATCATTATGAACTCTGTCACAAGGGAATTAAGTTCGGTTTCTCCACTGCTACTTAATGCGCTTAGATCCGAGTGTTGTTACAGTGACATCAATTAAAATTATTGGTTTGGACGAAAAGATCTAATATTATGTAATGTATAAAATTGCAAATTCCAAAATATTGATAAAGCCAATTTACAACCTGTTCGGTCTAACAAGGACAACCAGGAAATTAGGTTAATTTGTATTTTATTAAGCTTAATTCCTCTTATCGTCTTGTCCCTATCAACGTCCTAGTCTGTCGTCACGTCAAGTCCAGAAGTCCTGCGCAAAGGCAGGATGGTGGTCAAACGCTTGTTCTTAGTAATAAAAAAAAAGCCCGCGACACAACCATTTTAAATAGTCATTAACAAAACATGGGATGGGACCGCTTTGGGATTAAAAGGCGTGAAGTATATTTTTTTATTTTTTAACAGAACATTTACAAATTTTTTCAGCCGTCGACCTGAACTCAACAACAATAGGCATAGCAAGAAATACAAACATACCTACGCCGCACACACAAATGCCTTCTCGAGACGACAATATGGCGACTGTAACGTCAGACCCGATATCCCGGCCAGTTGCCGTTGTCACCAGCGTTCAAGTAGCCAACACCTTCAATGAAGAAGACGCTATAGATATTGATCAACTGGCAGCAATTGAAGCTGAATTCACTACGACGTCCAATAAGAGATCATTAGATAGCAGTGAATTATCCAATCCGGAGAAGAAAATCAAAATTGCTGATACGCCAATGGTCGACCCAAACGAATACCCGGACGATGCGGACATGTTTGCTGACGAAGACGACGAATATCTTCGCGAATTAGAACAGAAATTCGACGAAAGATCCACGACAAAAACACATAATACAACAGCACCGTCGGAACCATTCGTCTACATAAAACAGATAAAAGAAATGACTGGTAACTATGGTAAAGTGTATAGAGTGAAGGGTCAGATTATGAAGTTGCTGTCAAAGTTGTCTGTGGGTAAAGACGGCTGGAGTTTGCGGTGTACGATCATAGATGGCACTGGCAACCTTGACGTGGATTTCACTGATGGGGTGCTATCGGAGTTGGTCGGATTCACGCCCGTTGAAATGAATAGGATTAAAAAGGAGATGAGCACTAGACCCGATCTGAAAGAGAAGGCTGTCACGGTATGTTGCAAATTAATATTTATTGTTTCTTATTAGTACATACACAATGTTTTTGAGACATCTTGTGTGTGTTTTAGTAACATAATTGTATTAATTGTCTCTGCCTATCCTTCTGGGAGATATAGGCAGGTATTTTGAAACGTGAACCATGTGTCAAAAAGAGAGAAGAGAAAGTCCTTGAGTTTTTGTTTTAAATTATGTACATACTAGTTTACGTCTTAGTACCTAATCTTTCTATGACATTTCAGGCTCTCCACAAGGCAAAAGATGCGCTGCAAGTATTAAACTGCATAATAGAGCTAACCATACAAGAAGTTCCCAAAATTACAGCGCTTATACCCTTTGAAGAATCTCATTTGACAGCTTTGAAACACAGATCCAACAGTGAACTATAATTTGTAGGCAAAGATTAGTAAATAAATGTAAATAATTTATTATAAACCTCTTTTCCTAGTTAAATCCCCCGCTAATCTGGAATGTAAATAGAATGCATTAGCTGTTTTTCTTGCTGACGTTTGTCCTGTGGAGCTGACTATGGCATCTGGAGATTGAAGTTTATTCAGGCTATGAGCTAGTAACTTTTAACTGAAGGCCCTTATTTACTTTCCTAACTCCTTAACCCTTAACTGCATGATTTTTTTTGTCTGAATAAAAACCTATCCTTCTTAAATTATGTCATCATGGAAAAAAAAAAAATTGTTTGCAGTTATCGCATAAGTGCATTTTAATTAGCAGCTAGATCGCATGCGAGCATATTACGTAACAACCAATTGAAATGTGCCTGATGAGAGATGACTACCTCTCCTTACTCAAACATCGAAATGATCGTTACTCGGATTCTGTGATCGTTTATTTGTTTCTGCGGCTTGTTCCATCTATCCCAACTGGGCATTCCAACCAATTGGGTTAGATGGAATTTTATTTCCATTCTTCCCAACTTCGCTAAAGTACAGTTAAAGAAAAAACATTTATCACTGTATTTTTAATAGATAAATAAAACTAAACTACCTATTCTTCTTCTTATTTAAAACAAACTACTTAAGATAATAAATTATGTACCTTGACACACACCTTACAAGGTTTTTTAAAGTTGGGAAGAATGGAAAAAATATTACATCTATGCCCACTGGTTGGGATGGCCAGTTGGCATAGATTGATCAAGCCGTTTCTGCGTGCA
This sequence comes from Conopomorpha cramerella, assembly GCA_012932125.1. Lineage (NCBI taxonomy): Eukaryota > Metazoa > Arthropoda > Insecta > Lepidoptera > Gracillariidae > Conopomorpha > Conopomorpha cramerella. The sequence continues at coordinate 3,307 of SJJU01023434.1, read as the reverse complement.
AGCGGAATTTTACCAATTTATACCGTTCAGCAAATTTTGCAGTAACTAGAGTCTTGAGACGAAGTCTTCCGCATGCGGGAGATATGGAGCAATGACATTACACCTTTACTGATTTTATGCGTGGAGATCAGAAATGCAACTGCGTCGAAACGTCGAGTAAAATAACAAAGGTAAGCTCGAGCTTGTCTTTGGTTATATTCGCGCCTATACACCCGGTGAACAATATTGAGTAATCAGAAATATTGTCTGATACCCCTGGATTGATGTATAAGAATTTTCGGTGTAGTCCCAGTAGAAAGGCCAAATTATTTTGCACGTGAAAGTTTGAAGTCTAGTAGTAAAGGTGCAAACTTAAAATTAAACTTTCTGAAAGGTTTACTTTGTCCCTTTTGACCGCCGGAAGACTGATTTTATTTTCACGATTTTGAATTCTGCTCTGATAAACATAAATTTTTAAATCACTTGTCGAATGTATTAGGAGCTTTTTGATTAGGAGATTAGATGTCTGATTTATTAGGAGATGAGACATTGGCGGTGAAAATGTTAAACACTGAACAAAATTATTGGAACTACTGAGACCCTGTACCTACCCGGTATTCTTTAGACTTATTGAATCATCAAGTCCCTTCGTCGCTCGACCCTGAACAGCACGATTGTCACCATAAGTTCACCTGACAGATTGCATCACTTTCATTGGCTAATATGGTTTAAGCGTACGAAGCGCCATCTGCATTCGACTTTTTCCTCCGTATACTTATTGACTTAGGTACGTTTCCACTGCACTGGCCAAATATGCACATAAAATATGATTAGACACATGTAGGTATGCCAGTGTATATTTCCGTATTTCACGAACATTTACCAATACGTCCTCAGTGAACAAATTGACAACTTTCGAATGGTAAATGATATTTTTATTGAATATTGAAGAAAATATAAAATTATTTGACCCGTATTTTTTTATTCAACATAAAAATAATGTTTTCATTCATGATTTTAACTTTAAATATTGTTTTTTTTCGAATGAGCGTAAGCGCCATATGACGTCACTATTATGGATACACAGATCAAACATAGATAGAAAAGAAAACTATAGCTGTCAATGTCAATTTTCAAGTTGTAGTCTGTGTAGATTGTTGTTTTGTTTACTTTTGCTGTTAGAAAGGTGTGTTTATTTATTTGCTAGCCACGTCGAGTCAGAGTAATATTACTCCTAACATTGCTTTTTCTCTCGTTCGGGTTGATGCATTTTTTATCGATAGTAGTGAAATAGCGTGATTTTAGGTTTATTCCAAGAATAGGTGGGATGAAAAAAATAACCTATTTTTGTTTGTTTTGAAACTGACGATTCTGCTGTCACTAATATTGTCAATTTTATTGATGTGTAAAAAAATATGGATAGGCTTGAATTCCACCTATTTCGCACAAAGTAATGACGTCATCACACATATTTCACATTTTACGTAATATCTCCGAATTTACGCATCTAAAAAGTATAATATTTTTTGTACAGTATCCTGAAACGAAAATACAGAAACGGTTTTTTTATTTATACTGCTTATTAGGTATGCAAAGTTGTCAATTGATGCGATGCGTTGCGGATACGATGCGGTGCGGATTTACTGCGATCCGGCACGGATCGGATGGAGTGTCTTGTCTGAACTTGACATTTCGTGTGAAGTTGCATTTTCCAACAAACATGTCTAGGCTCCGTCGAATTATTTTGTTAGAAAACTCATATTTAAAGTATTTACCCTTTGCTATTCAAGGAATATGCAAGGATGTTACCGTCTACATTTGATTATATTGTAAATAAAATAAAAAACGAAATTGAAATTGTTTTGATATTTCGTACGGAATTCGTCCGAAAATCGCAAGCCGAATTGACACATTTCCGCAACGCAACTACTCGTACGAATGTTATTCGGAAAGACGTAGGAAACATTGAAATTGACAGCGTGCGTTCGTGCGGACCGCATCGTATCAATTTGTTCACTGAAGACGTAGCGTAAGTCTGGTATACTTTCGTAGTTTCATTGCTCTGGTATAGAAGTGTCAAACGGTATGGCCACAGTGAAGTGAAAGTAACGAAAGCAGCAATTTGCTTTTGTATCTACGATGCCGAAGCGGTGCACCTATAAGAATGTAAGCAGATTTGACCTCCAGATGACAACATTGATATCGACCGTGTCATGTCAGTGTTTCACCAGACGTACGGTTAACTAATGAGGCTTGTAACCAGGAAATAAAAGATAATATCTGTTTTTAAAACTATATTATTATTACACCAGTTCATAACTCAATAAAATGTGGGGCATCAATATACAAACTACGAAATAATAATAATACATAATAATCGTAACGGCTCACTATATACTAACGGTACAAAATCAAAACGTAGCCACAACTGAGTCTAAAAGAGAAAAAACGCAATCTTTCCCATTTTACATTGTATGGACATGGAAAATTAGAACATAGATCAGAAGTGAAACTAAATTGAGCACAAAATAAATAAGAAAAAAGTCGAAAAGTAATGTGCTTCATAAAGTAGTACGGGTGCATTTATTAAATAAGGAACGGTGGAACAAATCAAGAGATAAAAAGAAAATTAAGACCTATACACGTAAGCCACGCCCAATACTGATTGACAGTGATCATTGGGCCGTCAATAAAAAAGGGGCGTGGTCAACTGTGTCGATTCTTTGATATACGTGACGTTACAATGAAATTCTATTTACAAACGAACAAATCATAACTGCTGTGTCACGGTACATAGAAACTATTGTTTTTTGTTATTTTACACTACCATACCGTTCTTACACCCCATCGTTTTTTTAAACGCCGATTAAGTAGACATAGACATTATTATACAAAAGATATTAGCTACAGGCTAGCTAGAGTTCGTCGTACATTGAATTTTATTCAGCAGTTTTACAGATCAATTGTTATTATTCACATATTGATGGAGGACATGGCAAGATTTAAAAGAAAAAACCTTGAATTTGGTTTTGAAACGTAAAACCACCGAACATCAGTTCAGAATAAAATGGAAGATCGAAATTCACTGTTATTATCAGGTACAGGGAAACCTAGGAACTAATGGCGCTAGTATCAAGTTTTCTAAAACAATGTGACTGGTAAATAACTTGTCATGTCCCATGACTCAGATTTATTAGCCAATCGATCAGTCCACTGTTTGATCTTGACTTGACAGTCGACAAGGTCAAATAAAAAGTGTTACCGAAAATCACTCTGCTCATGATAACGACTTTCCCCAAAGAATCCTGTCAGAAACGGAAAAATAATT
>SJJU01023433.1:0-15084 GCA_012932125.1 Conopomorpha cramerella | reverse complement strand
GGTTGGAAAGATGTTTTTCGCCCCCGAAATCCCATTCTACATTAACAAAATTTCATTTGAAAATCGGTGCAGCCGTTTCCCGAGATATCCAATTACTATATATATATATATATACAAGAATTGCTCGTTTAAAGATAAAGATAACTACCTGTATATTCCAACGCTATAGTCTTCCTTAATATTATACTGTTATGAAATACAATATGCAAAGCATGACACCTGCTACGACCTTGACTTATCTCACTTCTCTCGTCCACATTTATCAATATTTTCAGAAAATTTCAACTTTAGTACATTTTACTCTACCTTTGTGACGTCACCATTTTGGTTTGTTAACGTTCGGCGAGGTCCACTTTTACCGGCATGCCCACTCAAGTAATGTATAGGTGGAATATACACTGCTATCAAAAATATCCTTTCGTCTATTCTTTTTTTTAGTATTATTCTTGGATGCTGCGAAAAAGAGACACCGCTTTAAATTGAGTGACTACACCTTTAGGCCACAACAATATTGTTTTATTCCATATGACAAAGCATACAATTTAATCAAAACTATGAATAAACTGATATACAACTATAAATAAATATAAAGGGAATAAGTACCTACCCCACGACCCTTTAATCCAAGTAAAGTAGGGTGACAATAAATTCAGTCTTTCCATCAAAATGTTTACCGACAATAAAGTAACATTGACACCGCCTTTGTATTTTCCCTTCCCTTAGTTATACGACCAATTTACGATGACCGGTTTTCCTTTGAAGATATCTACCATATTGGAGGATATTGTAATTTTTGGCACTTCAGCTTTTCCTCTACGGTAATGCATACAAACGGCGGCTTGTAAATCATTCAGTAAGGAACCGCCGACAGAATTAATACTTTGTTCGTCTTCGAGACAATTACTGAGACGCTACTTTGTTACTGTGTATCACTGCCGGAAGACTGGGCGATTAAGGCAAAGATTCGAGACAACAGAAGATACTGGCTATATTGCGTATTTTTTCGAAGTAACTCAGCTCCTCCCATTCGAATGTACATTAAATGCATTATAGCAGCTTGGTAGATTTCTAGACATATTTAGTTGAATATTTTGGCTCCTAAGTCGATACAGCGTTCGATATAATTATGAAACGATAAGGTACCTACTTTCAGATCCAAGCGGGTTAAAATATTCACATGGAAAAAGTGGCTTTACTTCTGTTCCTCTATCAACATCCATAAACAAAATACAACAACAATAATTAATGAAACCACGGAGCTATGAACAAGATGTTGATGAAATTTCGGCTAATTGCATTACTGGTCGTCAACCCGTTTCACCCCTACCTGACCCTCTCCAGAAGTCCGAGTCGGGAATTGGTTCAAGACAGTGTAGGGTTAACAGAGACAAACGATGGGCCCGCCGGCGGTGTCTTGTCCTATCTGTCTCCCATCCGTTACCTATTCTGTGCAAATTCTCAAGAGGACCTAATTCGACTCGCGACAACCCCGCGATTAAATTTTAATATTTGAAAAGAGAATGCTTTGCCGACTCGCCTTTTTGCGCGTCTATTGTTTTCAATAGGGGAGAGTTTTGTTTTGTTCCATTGCTGATTCCGTGTTCTGTTCCACAACAACACTGTTGCCCTGCCATATAATAAGTCTAATTTCACAAGCATGTCATTATTTACTCTCTTTTAAAGTTTTCGGAAGGACTTAGCTTTTAAGTTAATATAATAAGCAATGAACGAAAGGACTCAGAAACCGAAAGCAGGACTGACAATTACGTTAGTCGTCAAAACATTTAATCCTACCAAATTACTGTGTTCGGTGGCGCAATCTGGAACTGCGCGAACGCATCTGTTGGAGAGGAAAAAAAAGCAGGAGGAAAAAGGACGAGAGTGGTAAGAAAATCTCACGCAAAGGTCTTAGGTGAAATTGGCATGCGATGAGCGATCGGCGTACGCTACAGGCGCAGACAAAATAAAACATAGCTCCCGGCGTAATACAGGTAGCGGGCCAATCGTTCAATTTCGACCTGTCAGTTTGTTGCCGAAAAGGTTTTGATACTTTAAAACTTTGGTCAATTTTATTAAACAACATTGCCATTCTCATGGTACGAAATAATATCGTATCATTTTATTTCTGCTTTTCGTATAATACACTCCAAATGTCAGAAAAAGAAAAATAGATCAAAATACGTGTTATTCAGAAAGTTTTGCTAGTAATGCCACAGTTAGCACCAGTTTTATAACCTCCTACGCCCAGTTTCTAAGTTAATAACTGATTTTAAACGGCTTCACTTTATTTCTTTTCTTTCGTCAAAAGACTTTTGGTCTAATAAATCAAATCATTGACATACATGTTGCTAGCAAAACAATTTTTTATGAGACGTATATATTTTTGCACTTGCCATTTAGTACCCTTCGCGCAGATTCACATTTCTCTGTGTTCCAATATTGCGAGTGCAAAATCAAGTATCAAGACTGTCCAACATACACGAAACCACCAAAATATCGCGCGGCGCACAGTAATGGTCGTATATTGAAAAATAGCGATTATTTTAATAGGACATCCGGTCGCCCGTCCAGGTCCAAGTTTAATGGCACCTGAGGAGAATCACCCACCTCTCTGCGGAGTATTAGAATAATGATACAAGGCATTTTCAATGCGAGTTTCGGCCCTTTGGAGCGTTGTTCAAATCGACCCTTAATTAGCTGCCAGTCTGGTTTTGCATAATACACACTTGCAACATCTGACCACTTGTTTTTTAGAGCCCTGAATAGACATTAGGGGAGGGAAAGGAGCCTTATGATCCCCGGCGCGGTATTGTACCTTTTTGTGTTCTCGCAGGACCAAGGAAATTAGTGTTTACTGTACCAACCTGCATCGAAATACTAATGGCGTGCGTTGAGTGCTTGTAAATTAATTTATTCATTGATTTTTATGCATTGTTTCAGCATGAATTATATTATTATTTGGTGGATTATGTTATTGCGAATTGAAAATTCACATAAATTGCCCTACGTGGATCAACTCATAAATATTTTAAATTGCGAAAGTAAATCGATAACTCGTTGTACCAGATTATTGAACAATATGTTGTAATGTAATAAATGATACATTTTTTCCTTTTCTCAGCTTCCGAACTTTTGTTAGTGTTTTGCTTGTTTAACATTCGATAAAGATAAATTATTGGCACCTTATAGTCACAGTAACCTTATGATAAATATAACATATACTTAAATATAATATACTAGATCTCCAGAACAAGAATGGTTTCCTATAGTATAAGTCGCGATATCAAAGACTCTATGATGATAAAAAAAATGTAAACATATAACGTATTCTATGTTGAATCAATAAAAGCCATCTCGAAATCCACCATTTCCATTTCCAAACAATTTCGAATCACCAACGTTATCCACCCGACTAGGACTAGTTGCAAAACTGTCACCCCGAAACAAAGCTCGAATTCCTCCGATCCTTGATTCTTATTAACAGCAACATGGCCCACCCCTCAAGTGGCGGGCATCCGTCAGGCTCCCTCGAGATCCGACCACCCCGCTCGGGGGTCACGTCCGTGTCACACGTCATTGCTGTTAGACGTTTTATCACACGTTTGGGATATACAAGTACACCATACGCATTGAGCTCCTCGAAAACTAGAAATTATACATTTGTCCACTATCGTACCGAACAGCATAGTCACACTACTAAAACGAGAATACGTGACTGATTTTTAACCGACTTCAAAAAAGGAGGAGGTTTTCAATTCGTCTGTATTTTTATTTATGTTTGTTACCTCAGAACTTTTGCCTGGGTGAACCGATTTGGATGTTTTTTTTTATTTGAAAGCTGGTGCCCCGGTCGATCCTTATAAATAAAAATATAAATTTGGTTCAGTTCCGACAATGGCATCCATGAGAAAACCACATATACGTCAAATTTTACTGGTTGAAGTCGGTTCTTACAAGCTTTTTTTTTCTTTAAATTATCGTTGATAACTTTCGATGTTTATGAAACAATGTTGATGTTTATTTTTTTGCTGGAACAGAGATATACCAAGGGTGGTCCTATGATAAGGAAAGCTTGATATAATAATAAAGTCCTAGAGATGTCGAGGTAAAAACTTGAAAATCGGTAACCGATTGTAGTTCGTATTCGCGCCCTTTTGAAAAGATCATCATGTCCATAGTTGTACAGTAAAACGTGGTCACCCTACTCCTTGGTACAGAGTATGGATGATTATTGCTTGTGTTGTGACCGCGGGAATACTGTTTGGTTATGAATTAGTTAATTGGTTTTCGGAAGGGTAAGGAAGTTGTGTGTTCTTCGGAACAACTGACGAAAACAAGTCAGTGCATTTCTTTACATTATAATTTTAATACTTTCTTGTAGATACACCAAGCCAAATACAAAAATAAAATCCTTGTAAATTCAGAACAAAAGTATCAGAATATAAGTGTATAGCATACAGCTCTGAATTTCCTTATTCAAATTATCTAAGTACCTAGAATAACAGAAATGGAAAAGCACACCACAACTCATCCGTACACCTTCAACCCCAAAAAGCTAACAATTTCTCGTAAAAGCGCTTGACATTCTTCTTCCCCCCGTCTCAGACTTAAAGTGGCCATTATATTTTTCCGTCCGATGTATGTTATGGTAATGATATTACGATGGGGTTGCGGCCCGTATCCGCCAGATGGCGTCGTTTTGTGACGTGTTTTATCGTCCGATTTTGAATTTGGAAATCGCAATAAGAAGACCGCCCCGTGCATTCGGATAGCTAATAAAGCTGAAGAGTGTACCTTGCTCGCAAGTGTTAAATTTCCTCTATATGTGTGGGGTGTCACAAACATGTACTTGAGGTAATATTTTAAAGTCAGTTCAGAGGGTGGTATGTTTCCAAATGATCGGGCAATTATTGTAACTCTTTTAGCCACATTGCGGCATACTCCCCTAAAGAATAAGATCACAATTTTTGTCTCGATCTAAACATGATTGTTTAAAAGAGACATGACTATAATCAAACGTCATTTGATAACATTATGATTATTATTTCAGAATACCGGACATATTATATTTATATATTAACACAGTGAACAAGCATTTAACCACCATCCTGCTCGATTTTAAGCAACGATGTGGTCTACGATGGAGCACACTTGTACATTAGGCACCTATTCACCTGCGACTTGAAGATCTTCAGACTGTAGGTACTGCGCAGGAAACACAGACACCGGCAAGTCATTCCAAATCCGGGCGGTTCGCTATATGAAGGTAGATGAAAATCGATTTGAGATTAAATATTACTACATGAATACAGTAATAACGAAAGTATACAAACCCCCAAAACACATTCTAACCCCCTTACCAATAATCGCGTTGTCACTTGTACAACGGTTATTCTAGTCTACTTGAACTGGTTATTCCGTGTTTGACATACAACTGACAAGTTAAGTTGAGCATTGTGTATCTTCAAAATAGCAATACCGCCGCTACCGCAATTGTGTTAATGTGGTGGATTTAGTGTAATAATATGCTGGTGATGAAAATAATGTAGTGAGAGTGAGAAGTAAAGGAAAGGACTCCTATTTGATCAATTTGTTATTCACGTATAATGTTCCACGCAGCATTGAAATGTGATGGTCCACCCTCACATTTTAATGTGTTTTTGACACGACTTTGAGTATTGACGACTTACTATGACTATACTATAACTTGAACACGAAGAGAACTACATTGTTTGTGGCAGAATTGTCGGCTTTAAAGCTGAACATAAGAGCCAAGAAAAAAAAAAGCAATACCGCCATAATTAGTAAGGCCCTACTAAGTCGTCATAACGGATTCATACAGACGTCATTTAGAAATTGTATAATACGTAAAACTCCACTGTCATTCCCTTGTCGCCATCGTCGATAAATCACGAAAACTTCTTCAGTCACCCATTACTTTATTCGGCCATTATAACGTGGCATTTTCACCCTCAAATGTATACTAATATTACGTAGAAGAAATATTTATCTGTCTGTTTGTTTGGATTGAATAGGCTACGAAACTACTTGACCGATTTGTAAAAAATGTTTTACTTTTAACACTATCCCCCGTGAACATAGGCTATATTTTATCCGGAAATTCGTACGGGATCGAAAAAAACGCGAGTAACACCACGCGGTGCAGCTAGTATCTTGTAAATGTTTGTATTTTTTGTGGAATAAATTATTATTATTAAAATTATTATTTGTTTTTTTTTATGTTTTTCGTCTCCTTTTTAAGGGGTAATTAGTCCAATGTACGGGCCGTACGTAGCCCATATATTGGATCATTCTTGGCTTAAAAATTTTCTAGTGATCCGACAAATTATTATTACTATTATAATGTTGAAGCATGCACATCTTGAACATCTATACATATAAAACTCAAAAGTCCAGACTGATTCATTCATCAATGACTCATGAAAGCCCAGCCCAAAGCCTTGACCCTAAAAAGCTGAAACCTCACTCCTCACAAAGTTCACTACCTCTAGTACGAAATAATTCCATACAGAGGTTGCTTATCGGAAACTTCTTGCATAATGGATGTGGCTGATAGAACCGTAAATGATGGATAGAAAATATTTCGAGGGCGCTCCCGAGAAACGTCCCGGGACTTAGGGTTGGTTTCTCCATGTTTATTATTGTACGCCGCGGGCTAATACCCACTCGATCATGCAGGGAGTGCACGAAAAACTGTGAAATTTTTCACAGAGTTAATGTTTGACTAGGTCTGCTGCATTCTCGGAGGACAATGTAACAATATCCTACTAATATTATAAATGCAAAAGTTTGGATGAATGTATGGATGTTTGTCCTTCTTTAACGCAAAAAGTACTGGACGGATTTATAATATTAGTAGGATTATGTCTCTGCTTTTTGCGGTAACTTGTGGAGGTATTAAGCTGAAATTAAATTTTATCAAATACAGTCGAATAAATTTATCAATGGTAGTCATACTATGACAATTAATTTATTAACGCTATTTACAATAATAAACTATTCAGAACAGTATGCAGACAAGGAAATCTATAAAGAGTTATTTAATAAGGTTTAAAACTAATTATAGTAATACATTTTATTTATAATAGAATAAACAACAGGGTATGTCATTTGGGAAATATTTGTTTTATTAGGTTATAGGGATATTGTTTATAAACAAATCAAGTGTTGTTTCTTTTTTAAGTAAATTAACGTTGTGGGGCTCGTCAATATGAACAACTTTTACTATGACGACAATGCGGGGAAAGTCTTTAGTACTCATCTAATTAAACACCGTTTGACCCAACCACAGCCTAAACACGTACTTTTCCCTCCTCTCAAGAAACGAAAAAAAAAACAGAAAGAAAATCTTTCATTAACAAACTAACACGAAAACAATTTATCTCGGACAAGCAGACGGTAATGTACCATGAACGACATCTTGTGGATTCCCATTGCAACACGTTACTTCTTCGCTAACATAAACACAAATGCCTTAAGCTGGACTTCACATCCTAGAAAAACGTTACCAAACGAAAGCTCAAATAAAACACCACAGTAAAGCTTCTAGTCAATAAACAATTGAAGCCTTTCATCATGATAAACTGAGCTGAACCACGGACAAACGCTCAAGGAACGCCAAGCCAAGGGAAACCAGAAATGTTCAGTACAAACTAGTTCCCTTTTCGAAGCGGAATCCATGGAATTTTCCACAACATTTGACATTAATCCACCGCAATACGATTGGTTTCTTTTTTTCCTTAAAACTTTTTTGAAAAGACTCCTTTCTACGGAGAAGAAAATAAGGTCGATATTGGTATAGTTTTTCGTGCAAGTTCGGTATAAATAGTATTTGGATGTGTGTCACGCGGGTGTTTTACAATGGCAAAGGTTAAAAGAGGGGATAAGTGTGGCAAGAGAGTCGATAAGCTTTGTTCACATACGATATCTTTTGTGGGGGATTTATTTTCACGTTTCCTTTTATCAGTGCATTGTATAAAACAAAGTCGCTTTCCGCAGTCTGTCCCTACGTATGCTTAGGTCTTTAAAACTGCGCAACGGATTTTGATGCGGTTTTGTTTAATAGTTTTTTTTACCATATTTATGATACATGCATATAATAGCAGAGAAACACTGTTAATCACGTATATTGGCAAAATGTTATATTATATATTCACTATTTTTTTTACAGTGAGGCATTCCGTTTTCCGAATTTAGTCTGGTTTTTCACTAGCGTTATTACTATGCTACCTGAAGTTACAACAATACCTACCGCTTAACAGCGTAAATTACTAATGTTAAAAAAATCCAAAACAAGTACATTTCAAAATATCTCCACAACGTTTCCTGGGTGGATACCGCAAAATCGACTTTATCGTTTTTCAAATCCCGAAGCAATAGTCATACGTCACCAGTGGTCCCAATAGCACCTAACAGTACGTGACGTCACTTCCGATAGCCTATTTTAAGCCTGCATCCGCCGGACGGAACACACATTTATTTTGCACCACTTTCTAAAGTCCCCCAGCGAAATTCCCTTCCTATTTTTTTTTTCAATTGAAAGTAGAGTTGAAAATACTGCCGACTCTTTCATATGACCAATTCACGTAATGACACTGGTCGGCAGCAACATGGCTTTTTCACTAAAATAAGATAAAAAAGGAATCAACCCTAGCCAATCTCATAGAAAGCCCTCACAAAAGGAACCGCGTTAACTATGAATGGCTGAAAACAAGCACACGACGAATGGAAAATTAAAAAGAAAAACATTCGAATACGGAAGCTCGAATTGAATTTAAGCACGTTTTAAATTCCGACCCCTCGCTTTCCCGCCGAAATAAAGGAACGCCACGGACTCGTTTTTGATCTCGTACAACGTGCCAGCACGCGACTAAGTGGATTATTCCTTGTGTGTTCTTTTTTTTTTAAATCAATTTCATAGATCCGATGCCGATTTCCATTCTTTTCCGGTGGCTTGACTTTTTTATTGTGACCTCCCCCTCTTTACGGTGGCAGTGTTATGTGCCAGTGTCTGAGCTTTGTTGGTTTTTGATAGCTTATAAAAAGTGAAACAAAACGTTGACAAGGCCGGGGCACCATGGGTTAGGGTTGACTTTATAGACGCAATTTAGTAATTGACTGAGAATCTGTTTTGCGGTAGGGTTGTGGTGTATGGTTTGACATTTGAATGACAATGGTGTGTTGTCGTTATTCTCGTTTTATTTGCTGCATCTGTTTTACAGATGGATTGGCTGGTTTCTTTTGGAAAAAAAAATGAATTCATATAAAGAGTTTCTTCACAAAATCGAGTGTGACGCGATACTGCCAAAAGCCCATAACTGCTTTATACTAGAATAATATCATATTCGTAATGCGATAATTAATAATGTTCGAAAAAATAATACATGACAGAATATTGTGTCTGAACATAGTTTTGAACTATGTAGAGCCAGCTGGGGGCAGTCATGTGAAAAACATAATAACTTTAGTCTTATTTTAATTACTATTTTTTGTTATTTTTGCTGCAAAATCTCTATCTCTCTCTCTCTCTCATTGTACAACATCACTCAGAAATTTTCTCCATCGCCAAGTTTCGCAGCAATCACGTCTCCACACTTATCGGCGAATCTTCCACTCGGGTTGTCAACGCTCCGACTGTACCGACGCCGGCCCTCTGTCGGTCATCCATCATCCGACAATCTCATCCCGCGACCCCGCCTGTCATTACAACAAGCACGAGGGTAGAAAACTTAAAATCATTTTCGTTTCGGGGGAAAATAATTACGACTGTCGATTTGTGACGTCACGTGACGAGTGGCAAGAACCCACACTTGGCTCTGACCGGTGTAAGTTGAGCTACGCTGTGTACGGAGGCTCATGGGACGGTAGTTTAGTTGAATATCGATATTTTAGTTACAGCATTGCTCACAATTGCATTAGTAAACTCAAACGTTTCCGCTGCATAGAAGTCCTTAAACAATAATCTGAAAAATACGTCGATGATACTTGGTTTTTTTAATATTTGGTATTGTAGAATATTTTATTTGCGACAACCGCTCTGGGCCCAAGTTTCACTTGTGAGCTTATGAAAAAAAATACGCTTTAATTATGTTAACAGATCACTTTGTCTGCTAACTTCACATCAGTGCGTCACAAGACTATGAGATGTGTAGGGAAAGAAAGTACTTGCTTCATTCCCCATGTTCAGCCCCAGAAACAATGTTTTAATTGTAATTCAATGACCTATCCTAATTATACGCGGTTACGACACATTCGTAAAGGAGCACCAAAATACAACCAAAACTTTGTTTTCAAGGAGTGACGTCACAACCGAGCCACACGATCTCTCCCCATACTTATTTAGAAAAAAAGATGTAATACGCAGTTATGTAGGTATTGCACCACGACGCCGCCACAGCGTGAAGCCAAACAAATGATGAACTAAAAGAAAAGTGACTCCATAATACTTTTTTTTTTTTGGGCGGCGGCTTTGCGTCTCAATTTCGCATGCTCGTATTTCAAATTTTGACAGCGACAATTTTCCTCGTGAAAAAAGAAAAGAACCGATACTCTGCGAATGGGGAAAAGATTTACGAACTAATAGTATGTACGATAAGTTTTAAGATATGAATCGACTTCAACCAGTGAAATTTTAACACTTTTGTGGTTTTCTCGTAGAGCAAATTTAAATGGGAGCACCATCTTGAATACATAGTATTATACTGTTAGTATTAAGTCCGCTTACTGTACTTTGTTGCAATGAAGTATTAAATAAATAAAAATATAAAACAAAGCCGCCTCCCGCTGTCTGTACCTATGGATGCTTATTGCTTAGATCTTCAAAACTACGCAACGGATTTTATATAGAACATGCATATAATAATAGGGTCGCACTGTTATTAATGTATATTTGCAAAACAACGTTTGCCGGCTAGATGTAAAATAAAAATCCGTTCCAAAAGTGACATTTCATTTTATGTCTTTTTGATGCAAATCATGTGTGGGTGGCCAGTATCGTATTATAGAAATGATTTAAACTAAATAAAAAAAAATGTTTATTTGTCAGATTTTGTCCCACCGCTGCATACAAGATAATATGGCGACTTTATTCTTATATCCGTCAAATAACTGTCAAGAAAATTTTGCATTTAAATTTTCCGGTTTTTTATATTTCAGTTTTGTACGCGTTACGTCTATAGGGTAGTGGTTAGCTGAGACGCTCCGTGGGTCAATTCCATATTAAAACCTTAATGGAAGATAACACTCATTTCCAGATTTTCCTTCCCCAGTTTCCGGCATTCCCCGTACGGCGTCAGTGGCGCTAGCATCGTTCGCGACATCAATGGCGGACGGGGCGCATCCGTTTCCGGGATAAACGGCGCGTGCCTCACACGTTCTGTGCACGTAATCGAGCGGCTAATGTGTTGTTGTGACTGTACTTTAATGGTTGCCTATTGTTTTTCTTCCATGGTATATTACATACATGTACATACGTATGTAGGTACGATAGATATGGTACATGAGAAAGACGAAAGAAAGGACTTTTACTAACACCAGTAGAAACATCCTTACTAATATTATAAATGGGAAAGTGAGTTTGTTTGTTCCGATTTCACGCCGTAACTACTGACCCGATTGCTTTGAAATTTTGCAGACATAAAGTTAGAAGTCCGGATTAAATAATAGGGTACTTTTTATCCCGGAAAAAAATATATTCCCGAGGGAAACCCCGAGTTTTCTTATAGTTGTCCTTTATACCTTATTTAAATCAAATCTAATCTTCTGGATTGTTCTCCTCCCTAATTCCCCATGCCTGTATCAATGACTTATCATAACATTTACAATAAATTATGAATGAATTCAGTTTTTGTAAAATATATTCTTGATTGCAATCTTTTAAAATATACTTGATCCCTAGACACTTTTGATGTGTGTTTAGGTGTATGTACATTTATGTGTGTTAAAATTAACGGTGCAAAGCCGGGTCGAGACGCTAGTAAACAGTAAGATCCATAGAACACTAACGTGCCAACTAAGCACGAACCATCACACAAGACACCAAATGAAATGAGCCAAACAAAAACAAGGAAATAGTTCATCAACACCCACCTAATTCTGAATGTACTTCGTTTATACACAAACCACTTAACCTTGGACTCTATCCTCATAGAAAATACAAGTAATGAGAGATAAAGCATAACAGTTCTGTAACCATTGATAAATTTTCGCGAGTATTGATGGTACGTTCTAAGCCATGTCAATATGGACATTCTAATTACTTCGTGAGCTACATATCCCTAATTATTACTTGTGAAAGGAGATCTTGTTACATTGGGTGATGTAGAACTTCGCTGAAGTAGTACTTGTACAAAAGACGCACGCGACCGTCATTCTGCTGCGAAGCAAACTATTTTCCTTCCACACGACACAAAAGACATGTGGGGTGAACAGTTGATGAACGCCGTCAATAGAGATTCCCAAGAAATTTCTTTGAAAAATATTCAAATATGTTTTATTAATAGGGTATTGAATTATTACAGACGTTAATTCTCCTAAATCACTTGTTCGTTGATCATTGGGATTATCCACATACCTGATTTTTAACAATAAATATCTGTTGAAGGCATAGCTCCTGAGATCGCCTTTTGCGTGGTGCATTGAAAGGCAAATATATTCATTGGCTTTATTTTACATATCATTCGGGTTTTAGGCCAAACACACGAATTAATAGTGACAAATTTAAAAGTAATAAGTTTAATTCTTATATATTAAATCATATAAAAGAAACATAGGTTTTGCAGGAAATAATTAACGAAACAATTTTGATTATCTGACCCAGACGAATACAACTGACCTGTATTAGGGAGGTAACTAATATGAACGACTAATCAAAACACGCTGATTGGACAGTTAAAAAACTGCTTATAATGCTGATGAAGTGAATTCTATAATACATTTTTAGCAGCGTTACCAACAATTTTATAAAGAACGGTATTAATGTCACTTACAACACAAACCTGCAACAGTACAATAATATTACAAATTATGTACAACAATTTTAATATAACACAATATTGTAACTAATTGGATACTTCACTTATTGCCTAAACTTAATTTTTTATAATTTTCTGTAATGTCTTTCTATTGTATTTTCTCGCACACTCAAATTGTTCAAACTAACAACGTATGGTTGACTGGTAGAGAGTGTTTTAGTATTAAGTCCGCTTTTGTACAAATAAAGTGTCAATAAATAAATAAAACAAAGTATTGTCACATAAAATCCAGCATGCAATTATGGCAATTTCAATTGACTGCAATAATACTAAACACTCTTTCCGGTGCATATTTCTGGACAAATGTGCTATTGTTTATACTTGGAACTAAACATCTCACGTTCCAATATCTCTATACATACTATAGCTCAATATATACTGGTTAAGTCCACAATTACTAAGGCCGGCAGTACATCGCTAAGTTAGTTTCCATCACAGTTGATGTCGTAGTCGGGTGCTAGTTTACGAGGTCGCTAATGAAGCGAGCCGTGATGGAGTAAGGGTGAGCGGTCACAGCTGAGATGGAGGGTGGGGTGGGGAGGGCGCGGGGTACTCAGACCAAAAACCAGTAGACTTGCTATCCAAAACCGGCGTTTATAAGTATGCCTTAACAGGGTCCATATTAATGTAGAGCTCCTTAAACGTAATACTTTATATGAGACAATAAAAAAAAACTGAATTCAGTCCACATCCCACTAAACCAACTACAAGGGACAGGTGTCAATGACCTGAAACGAAATTCCGTTCCTCTGCCAATCATAAATATAAATAATTTGACAACAACACACACATTGCCTTCATCCCATGTTAAGTAGCTAAAGCACTTGTGTTATGGAAATCAGACAACGACATATAATATTTACTTTTTTCTTCTAATCATCAAACACTGATTTCCTTTCATAAACCACCTTTGAAATATCTGTTCTATCGGGTACATTTCGGAGAGTGTGCTACAGAGTTGCATAAACGAATACCCCCATCGCGTTTTTACAATAGGACAATCAGGAGAACGGCAAAACGTCATCCGTACCAGGTGGATTTACCATTTACGCGAACCAAAAGGTTTGCGTCTACTTTCATAGTGCGAACCGCCAGGAATTGGAATGACTTGCCGGAGTCTGTGTTTCCTGCGCAGGACAGTCTGAAGGTCTTCAAGTCGCGAGTGAATAGGTACCTAATGAACAAGTGTGCTGCTCAACATCAGGCAGGATGGTGGTCAAACACTTGTTCTTAATGATAAAAAAAAATCTTCTTTTCAACTAAAAAAAAACAAAATCGGTTCGTAAACGACAAAATAACCCATGAACAAACGTAAAAAAGCTTATGTACAGTCGAAGTGAAAAACCTCTTCCTTTTTTGTAGTCGCTTAGTAAAATAGATACAAAGTAAGAAAAGTCCATGAGACGTGCGCGTTAATTAGGTGCGATAGTTCGCGTGGCCTGCGCCATCAGCTCGCCCTCAGCTCGCCCCAGCCGACGACAGAATGATTGCCCCGCACACTTACTCCCCGACACTTTTTGTTTTTACCTCTCGGGCCAGGAAACCTTCTCTACTAAGACCTGTATTTCTCGTCACACTACGATTTACCAATTTAAAAATAAGATAAGTGTGATAAGAGAAGGTTGCGGTTTGAAGGAAGATGTAGTGACCAAGATTGAAAAGGGCAAGCTTCGGCGGTTTGGGCATATAGAGAGAATGGATGAAAGTCGAATGACGAAAGAGATTTATATGGGTGATGTAAAGGACCGGGTGAGTAGAAGTCGCTCCAGAAGAACATATGTTGACCAGATTGGTGATGTCCTGGCCGAAGGTGGCGTGAAAAGTACTCGAAACCGGAGGTCATGTATGAAAAGATGTATGAATGTAGATGAAGCGAAAGGGGTATGTATGTCAGGATCGTGACAAATGGAGATCTGTAGTCTCTGCCTACCCCTCTGGGAGACAGGCGTGAAGTGTATGTATGTATGTAGATAATACGGTGCTTTTCCGCAGCTCGACGTCCAATGCGCCTATTGTGCATGATTTGTGTGGC
>SJJU01023425.1:0-18550 GCA_012932125.1 Conopomorpha cramerella | reverse complement strand
CCACTACCTTACGGAATAGAGGCAGACTACAACAACGGGACCATGTTATCGTGGGCTAAATTACTTTTTTATATTTCAAATTTGATCTTGTATCCTAGAACTTCTTTCCCTCAAAATTTATATACAATTCACATTTTGGCAAGTAAACTACGAAAGAAAAGCAAAGGGCTAAAACAGTTAGTATCGATCGGTACTTGAGTAAATTGCCAGTTCGCAGCACACGTAGCAACGTCGCCTTATCTTGACGTACGTCCAACATTTACATACTCCGACCACTTGAGAATGAAACAATAATTGTTACCTATGAGGCGTTCCTTGCCTTACCCGAGTCCACTCTAATACCTATAAAACAACCCGTATAGTTCTCTGTCTTTATCATTTCTATGCCGAAAGAAAAGGATAGGTATATTCACCTATTATGATGAAGTGTTGGCCAGTGCGCCAAGTTCAGAGTTCTGACTTGTTAATACTGCAGCGAGAGTGTTGATAATGCGGTAAGCTGACGGTGTGATGTGGGTGGAAGGATGTCAAAAAACTCGGCGCTTTCTTAGCCTTGTAGTAACGTTGACAGCTATCGCAAGTTGGTGCGACGTTCGAGAATTCCCTTGCACATTGAAAATTTTGAAAGACAATTTTCTTTGATGAATTTTTTCAATGAACAAAAAACAATTTTCTATTAACAAGCGTTTGACCACCATCCTACCTGATGTTAAGCAGCGATGTGTGACATGTACCTATTCACCCGCGACTTGAACTGACTTGACTTGACTGTACTGCGCTGGAAACACATACTATTAAAGTAGTTTGTTTAAATTCTAGAGATGTTAGCACGGAAACTAACTTCAATGTTGTTAGATTTCACATGTGTTTTTTAATGTATCTGATTCAAAGCATCTCCATAGCCATCCAGAGGGGTAATGCTGCTAGTGTGTTGGGCACTTTCGAAAAGGATACATGTGGATTTAGTACATATTGAATTTTTTATGTTATTAGTTTTAAATATTGAATGTATTTCTTTTGTATTGGATTTTTTATGTTTTATTTATTGAATTTTTAATGTATTTAGTACCTATTTAATGTATTTTGTTTCTGAATATTTAATGTATTTCTGAATATAAAATTTCAACATGTTTTTCAAATATTTTTTTTTGTGGCACTTAATGGTTACGACTGTTTTCTCCTTCACTGTATTAAGGTGCCGTTTAATACGCCCACTTTTGTTCGCAATTAGTACCGAGCACAACAACGTTATAAAGAGTTAAGTAATCTATACATATACGTATATACAAAAATTAATTAATGTTCGTTAGTCTCGCTAAAACTCGAGAACGACTGGACCGATTTGGCTAATTTTGGTCTTGAACCACACGTGGAAGTTCAGGGAAGGTTTAAAAGGTATATATTCCTTCCAATAAATGGGGTGCTAATGCCACTTACTATGGCAAAACAGACGTTTGCCGAGACTGCTAAAATTTTGTCACGCAACAATTGTAAAAAACGTACCTGTTCGATCCAATCTCAATATATAAAAATCTAGTGTCATGATGTTTGTTCCCAATGAACTCTTCACCCAGGCTACCGATATTCACAAAAGTTGGCATTTATATGTACGTAATTTCGTTCAATTTGAGAGATAGGATAGTTTATATTTCGTGACATCTACTGCTGGGCACACGCCACCCGGGAGGTTATACTAATTTTATATTCGTATCGTAGTTAAGACAGGACAACATCTGTTGAGTCCACTATATACTATATAAAAATAAGTCAGGTTTTCCTCCCTGACGCTAGAGGTATAACTTCAGAACGCACGAACCGATTTCCACGGTTTTGCATTCGTTGGAAAGGTCTCAGGCTCCGTAAGGTTTATAGCAAAGAAACATTAAGAAAAATTTCAACAAAAAAGCGGGAAAACGAAACGAAGCCATCTGGTGGCGAAACGGAGTTCGCCGTGTTTGCTAGTATGTAATAAAACTGACAAGCAGTAGGTATAGCAAAGACTGTCTTTCATTTATATGATCATACTAATTGCAATCTGCCTTAAGGCCCGTGAGTAAACTTGGCACTTACCGCGTCGTCAACTGAACAACTTCACACACAGTAGCTTTTCTCGGATTAACACAACTTCGTTTCCATTTCTTTTTTTCACAACCGCTATTTTGTGCCAGAGCGTACTTTTAGGTACTGTCGGGGTCAAAAGTTGCTTCGATATATTTCTTTGCAGCGAAAACTATTTCACTCAGTACATTCACGGCGAATGTGGTTCTGTGTCTGGTGGTTTTGTTCTGTGCCTGAATTGCATTACGGGGGCTTTGAAACGGCAGCCCACAAACGAGAAAATAATAGCCAGGGGCATTAACATGATCCAGGATACAAGTGTGACTGTAAATTTCAGTTTGCAAGATTATACGATGTACGTGCGCGGTACGTACATTATTTGCATAACCCAGTTGGTTGTGTGTTGAAACGTATTTACCAACCATATTGTTGGTATAGTTAGTCGTTTAGAATTTCGTTGTTAGATGCAGCGTGGTTTATTTCTGTTTGGCTTTGCAGGGTGAGTCGGAAATATTTTTTTAAGTCGAATTCTACTGCTACCTAGTCTACTGCTACTCCTTTTTATTTCTTTTTTTATCACTATGAACAAGCGTTTCAGCTCCATCCTGCCTGATGTTAAGCAGCGATGTGGTCTACGATGGAGCACGCTTGTTTATTATGTACCTATTTACCCCAATGACTTGAAGACCTTCAGACTGTACTGCGCAGGAAACACTTTCCCTATAATAATATTAAACACTGTCTTATGCTGCGTGTAAAATGACCCCACCCGAGCAATGGTCTCAGAATCGTTGTTGTACTCGTCAATATGAATAACTTTTACTGTGACGACAATGCGGGGAAATAGAAAAAAATGTTTACATCTCCATACAAAATGTGTTTCACTGTCGCCATTACTCGGGGTCCTTTAACACACAGTATACCAGACACGTGAGATCACTGATTTTGAAGTCTATGTTATTGATAATAGAATTCATAATAACAAGACGAATTATTATGTAGGCAATTTAAACGAATTTCGAATGCGAATCTCAAAAATTAAATAACCCCGTGAATTATGAACCAATCGAAATAATAGCTCCTCCATTGCAGTGTTTGCATTAAAAAGCATTTTCTATTAGTAGTGAAATTTTCTGTAAACGAGAAATTAATCGCCGGCGGCATTAACGCTGCAGTCAAGCCGACAAATGATTTATATTAATTTTAAACGAGTTCCAGTTAACATTTTTATTTTATTTATATTTATTGTCGGGATTTCCGATGCAATAAAAACAACTACCTCGAGCAAAGTATCTATTGGTGCTATTAGAGCAACGGCATATCTCAAGGTGTGTCAGTCCTATAACGAAGAAAAGCTTACGTGAGCTTAAATACGCTTGATGAACTATGGGCATTTCCTTAACAAGGGTTTAAAATAGCAAAAAATATAACAGCCACCTTTAACCACACTGCTTGAAGTTAGTCATGGAAGTAAGTCATGTCGTTGACATTTATCCCCCCCCCCCTAATACAGCTAACGCCATAACGCCATCTGTCATAACTAAAAGGAACTCGCACCCTGAAAATTCCCCATTCCACACACGAGCTGTGCTTATTTTAACACAGACTATATTCAACACTATACGAAAGCCGAACATCACAATAGTACGAAAGTAATCCCGCAATAGTCTGTGGTCGCAGGTCACCTATCCCCAGAGAGCGATAAATCAGACGCACACATGCACAATTGCATAACACACACACACACACACACACACACACAAACACACCAATATCGGCCGCCATGCATCGTCCGCGGCGACAACGCAATGAATATTGATATAACTGCCAATTTATTTCAGCGAAACTATCTATCAGTATTCCAATTTTATAGGCACGTAGGGAAACTGTGCGTACACAGAAAACCTGGCCGCGTACTATGAGGCTTCAACCCTTAGCTGCATGATTTGTTTTTGTCCGAATGAAATCCTAGCGTTGCTAAATATGACAGACGTACATCATGGAAGAAATAAGAAAAAAATGTTTTAATACAATTCACACTTCACGCGTTTTAATCCCAAAGCGGGGTAGGCAATGGCTCTTGCTGAGCAATTGCCCACAGTTCACCAAGTGGCGTTTCGCTATTCACCAATAAATACTTATCTAATGAGATAAAATGTCATCTCCAAAGATTCTGTAAACCTCACAAGAGATTACGGACTCAAACCCGAGTCCGTATTTATGTACGTATATAAAAAATAATACCCGACCGAGTCGTGGAATAGTGTCTCTAATAATAGACTGGAATTGCGAAACGAGATTCCGTTTTATGCGATACGCTTATTTACCCGAGACCTTAATCTCAAACTAAATCTAATTAGTTTGGCCGCTACCACAATTTTGCGTAAGGGTTTTATACATTGAGTCAATAAAATATAATCGTATAGATAATTGCTTATCCGTTTAGCAAATATTAGAGATATCAGTGGCGTGCACTGGCTTTTACGACAAGTTAGGCAATAATCCCCAAGTATTGACACCTATGTATAGGTAACATGTATTTACGATATATAGGCACCTACCTATCTACTCACCCACAAAATACAGGACCTTCGTCAGTGTCTGTCGTGAGTAAATAAAAAAACTCTATTATTAGATCGGGTAGCCAAAATACTAAGGCAGGCAGTGCCTTTTTGCCTATATGGTGTGCACGCTACTGAGTCTCTGGGAGTAAATAGGTACCTAATGAACAAATGTGCTACATCATAGACCACATCGCTGCTTAACATCTGGCGCTTGTTCATATACCGTCGTATTCATCAAAAGTTTAAAACGCTGACTAACTAGTTGACGTGTATCAACTAAGATTGGTTTGTCCGTTTTTGGAGTACATTTGACCAGGTTATGAGACCTTCACTAACAGTGCACTAGAGCTGTTCTAACTTCAATTACAAATATTTATTAAAAAAATCTAATACATATTTACCGATTTTGTTATATCACTCTGATCAACTGTTTTCGTCCGGTAAATAAATAGTGTGAAAAAAGGCGTTTACGTTTTTCACAGGACAGTACAAGTCGCTCCTACGAAACGAAAGTTCCCCTCGATTGAATATGGCATGACATCATCAAACCTTGCTTTCCTTATAAAAGAACCATCTCTGAAATACCTACTTTGCATAAACGACGATTTTATACGCAAATAAACAAAACAAAACAAGCATTAATATATACATAAATCAACTATCTGTCTGTCGTCCGATAAATAAGAACAGTGTGGAAAAAACTTAAAGTGAAAAATAATTCACACAAAACAGGAATAAAATCCCAAAAAAATACAATTACGATAATTTCAATTTTCGTTATTTTACTAGTTTTTTTCGAATTATAGCCGCGGCCATGTTTTTTTTACACTTCACTTCCGACAGTAAGTAATGACTTCGGATTTAATATACCTTTACGTAGAACACGCAAGGGTGCTTCTAGATTTTATGTTCGCATTGTTCCAGTTTTTGCTGGTACTTATACAGGGTGATCCAGAAATACCATTTTAAGTCAAAGTCTACGGTTTTTGTAGACCGTACTGAGGGCATTTCAGCTCAGTGTCTATGTGCACCGAAACGAAAAAAAAATTTCTTCATAAATTTAGAAATCTATCAGCTTCTTGTGCTTTTAATGTTAGTTTCGGAGAATTGGCTGCTGAAATGCATTAAGTAGGCTTCTACAGAAAAAGTAGATTTCGTATACACATTTTTCTATTAAATTTATACATTATTTTTTCCATGATAGAATGTAACTGTATTCCGTGCTAGTCAATGCAAAACACACAAAACGTTGTAAAAACAAGATGATTGCTTAATGTAATGGTAAATTTTCCATGACATTGATTTATTTCAATTTCGTTCATTAGAAACCAGATTTCATTCATGCATCTGTTCATCTGTCTTCAGAATATCACGTAGCATTTGTCCCAAATTACCTACTGCAGTCGAGTCGCTTTATTATTCAGTCAAAGTCAAAAGTAAAAAATTCTTTCATTTTTTTCAATTTCATCGTTATAAGTGCTATAACATACATATATACAGTAGCATAACACAAAGCTTGACGAACGTCATTTATGACTTTTAAAACAAAAGTAATCGTCCCCGGTTCGAATTAATTTCTTTAACTGGCCAGAAGAACCGGGAAGAAACTGGCATCTTTTCAAATCGCCAAGGCTAACTGCTAAGTATACTTAACATAAATATGACTTAATACTAATTTAACAAATGCTTGACGGTCGGATACATCTCTGACTGGTGAACAGCTCATTGTACCCACTTGATTATTATTTTGTAAAATATATCCTTTGTATGTGTGGGTGAGCGGGATCGTGTACCAGTTTGTAAATTACGCACACTAGGGCTCACATCAACTGCTTACGAGCTCAAAACCCCCCTCCCCTACTAAAGCTAAAAAACTCGTGGTCAACCTTAATTCACACCCTCTCATAATCGAATCCCTTACACCTACTATAACGGGACAAACTGGGGTTAGGCTATTAAAGGGACTCGCTCACTATGTCTTTTCATTCCAAACATTGAGTTAGTCTGTGCGCGTTCATTAAAAAATAACACACATCAAAAGTGTCTAGGGGTCAAGTACATTTTAGAAGATTGCAATCAAGATTCTATTTTACAAAAACTGAATTCATTCATAATTTATTTAAAATGTGGTGATAAGTCATTGATACAGGCATGGAGAATTAGGTAGGAGACCAACCCAGAAGATTAGATTTGATTTAAATAAATTAGATTTTTTTCACGAGCTAAAAATGTTCTTGATCCCTAGACACTTTTGATGTGTGTATATAGTATAATATATGGTATATACTATACTATGTCCATGTATACTACATATAGTATACTTGGACCCAAGAAACCATGGTACGGCTCAAGGCCGCAAGAATGTCCGCCAGTAGCCACTACATTAGGATCTCCACAATCTCTGCTTTCATTACCATAAAATACATATTCAAATGTATACTAAGCCTATCGTCTGAAACTTCTAGAACAGTCGTAATCGTAACGTAGCACTGTGTAGCTCTATGCAGGCTGTTAGATAAATTCTGCGGGCTTGGATGTTAAGGCTGTGTTTACACGAGACGACAATTTCGTCGCTCAAATGTATAATTTGTTTATTTGTTTGTTGTGTGTGTAAACACAACCCTTACATGATAAATCCTAGTATTGTAGTGTGGAAAATGGTTAGGTAATGCATATTACTTACAAAACAAAACAATAAACTTAACAATTTAAAGAAATAATTTAGTACTTACTGTTATATTATAATCAAATAAATACTCGTCACGCCTTTTAATCCCAAAGCGGGGAAGGCAGAGGCACTTACTAAAGCAAAATGCCCACGGTTCACCAAGCGTATTTATCCCAACATGATAGGGGTTAGCCAAGTTAAGTATCTGACTAACTGGACCACAGACGTTTTATATATTATAATAATGAAATAATTAAATTGTTTGATTTTATAACTAAGGTTTTATTATAACAATAAATATGAAGAAATAAACATAACTGCATTTGTCAATTCGGTTCTCAATTCGTCTGTATTATTTTTTTATGCTTGTTACCTCAGAACTTTCGTCTGGGTGAACCGTTATATTTGAAAGCTGTTGCTTCCCGTATGGTCCCATATACAACAAACTTTAGTGTTTGAATTAGGTTACTTATCTTCAAATTTGTTAATACTATATGTTTTATACTCTTCTTTATTTTCTATTAATAGCCTGTCATATTTTTGGAAACTTGTTCTTTTGACATTGTGTTAATGACATTCATTACACTGTTACGTTTTTCCGATACAAATACATCATTGGAAAAATACTATTTTATTTCTTTCAAAACCTAGAGTCTTTACAAAATTTATGAATGAATGAATGAATATACTCTTTATTGCACACTGTACATTACAAGGTGGACTGATGATATACACAAGATGGCTGGCAGAAGCCGAAAACAGATCACAGTGGTGTGCAATTGGAGAGGCCTATGTCCAGCAGCGGACAAGTATGGGCTGATGATGATGACGATGATGTACATTACAAATTTACAATGGAATAATTGCAAAAGGCTACATTATCGCTCACAGCGATTTCTTACAGGTAAAGTCGCATTATCTACACAAGGCTTTACGCCTATGAACAGTAGTAAAGGTACTTGCAGTAATACGAAACTGCGTAGTGTTTACTGAGAGATTTGTTGTGTTGTTCCCGTGAAAATAGGGCTCTCGCTATTCGCTATAGGCCTTTGATGTCGGTGAGTTGTGGTCGGAAACATTTTAGAACGTGCTTTAAGTCTTTTGAGCCGAAACCCATTTATTATGTTCAAATACAAAATACAAAATGTTTACTGCGTTCTAAGTGTACAATTAAGTTCTTATAATATAGATTTAGTCACAATTTAGAACCCTATAACGGCGATGGGCTCACCTCCTGTCACGTTGGGTTAAATACGCTTGGTGAACCGTGGGGATTGCTTACTAAGCAAGTGTCTTTGCCTACCCCGCTTTGGGATAAAAAGGCGTGAAGTGTATTTAGAAGTCATTTTCTGACATTGCAATGTGTAGAGTAGAAGCTACAGACAGGCACCTCTTCAGGTCCATGTCTGCAGCATCCATCAGCCACCCACTTAGTTACTACTATTATTTAGGAACTTTAAATATTTATATTACTAGGTATATCTTATTTAAGTATTTGGAAGTAAACCAGTAGACAATAAAAACATAACAATTTTTAAAACAATGTTTAACAAATATTCGGATTCTTTTTCTTGAAATACGAGACTGTTTGAATATAATATACATACGTACAATACCAATAATTTAAAAAAATAGTTGAATATTATATACATACATACAATATCAAAATCGCGGGTTCGAGTCTGGCTACTGGACGTGTACCAATGAGACTCTTTGTACGGTGAAGGACAACACCGTGATAAAACCCGCACACCACAAGGTGTTTGAACCCTATAACGGCGATGGGCGCGTTAAATACGCTTGGTGAACCGTGGGTATTTGCTTTTTAAGCAAGTGCCTCTGCCTACCCCACTTTGGGATTAAAAGGCGTGAAGTGTATTTATTTATTTTTTTTTAATTCATAATAATCAATACCAATGTTTCGACGACGCAAAACAATCACACTCTACATTTTTCCCAAACAATGTGTACCTAGGCACATCCTCGTAGATATTCCACTTTTAAAATTTCTTGATAACCCAATTTCGTGGAGCATAAAATCCGGGAAAGGAAAATCCGCAACGTTAAGTAAATCAAGTTAATGCCAGATGCTACCCGGCAATATTCCGGAGTCGCGTACTTGTGTCTTTTGGTGAACGTTAGAAAGGAAATTTCGTTATACTGGATTTTTTTACGGACAACTTTTTTGTCATTGTGAAGTTTCTTTATGATGTGATCAATAAGTTCATTTCAATACATAGTGTAAAACAAAGACTGTCTGTCCCTATGTATGCTATAGTATAAAACAAAGTCGCCTTCCGCTGTATGTCCCTATGTATGCTTATATCTTCAAAACTACACAACGGAATTTGATGCGGTTTACTTTAGTAGATAGAGTGATTCTTGAGGAAGGTTTATATGTATATAATAGCAGAAAAACAACGTTTGCCGGATCAGCTTCGGTTATAGTGCGATATAAAGGAATATTTTTGTTTTCCCTCGGAACGTCATTTTTTCCGGGATAAAAAGTACCCTATTTTTTAATCGGACTTCTAACTATACGTCTGCCAAATTTCAAAGCAATCGGTTCGGTAGTTACAGCGTTAAAGCGGAACAAACAAACAAACAAACTCACTTTCCCATTTATAATATTAGTAAGATGTGTATCTGTGTTTTGTCTATACTAATATTATAAAGAGGAAAGGTTTGATTTTTTTGTTTGTTTGTATGAATTGAATAGGCTCCGAACTACTGGACAGATTTAAAACAATCTTTCACTGTTAGACAACATTATTCCTGAGTAACATAGGCTATATTTTATCTCTTAATTGCCAAAAGAACGAAAAAAACGCGAGTAAGACCATGCGGTACAGCTGTTTTGTAATATTTTTTTTTTTGGCATTTCTTGTACCTATGTCCATTTATCCCATATTTGTATGTAACACTGGGCTGGTTTGTCGGGTCAGATAATAAGTAAATAATACTCATATAAAGGGTAAAGTTTACATGGATATTCGTCTTAGGAAATGAAGTATTAATCCGCAAAAAAATAATAAAACTTTACAATAATAATATAGGTAGCTCCAGAATAAAACATAGGACATAATTCATCGCGGAATTCTCACGGGAACGGTATAAACTGCGGGTAACACCGCGCGGAGTACAGTTAGTTTTAAATATTATGATGCGGAAAAAGAACACAGAAAATTGTTCTCAATCGTAAAGTTTTGAAGCAATAATTTGTAAAGGAAATGGGGAACGTCCTTCATCCAGCATTAGAATAGAGGTTACATACAAAATATCGGATTACTATGTAGGGAATTTCATAATTTGATAACGATCCATCTCTAAGTGCATTACAGCGACTGAACTGAAGACTTTTTTTTCTTTATCACTATGAACAAGCGATTGACCACCATCCTGCCTGATGTTAAGCAGCGATGTGGTCTACGATGGAGCACACTTGTTCATTAGGTACCTATACTGCCTAGACTCACCGGATTATATAAATACATTTGATATTAAATGAGGGTGGATACAAAAAATATCATTTTTACACCGAAGAAAAAACGTCGGTACTCAAATCGACACGTATATTTTTTTAAGTATGATCACGCATAACTTTTTACAGAGTATTCCGATTTTGATAATTCTTTCTCTTGATGGAAAGGACATAGGTACCCCGAATTCGGTCTCATATGAATTTGGAGAAAAAAATTCCAACCCAATAAGAAAACAGGAGATAATTCCGTTTAAACAGCAGTTATCATTCACATTCCATCCATATCGTCATGTAACAATAAAATAAATATTTTACAACAACACACACATTGCCTTCATCCCATGTTAAGTAGCTACAGCACTTGTGTTATGGAAATCAGACAACGATACCTATGTATCGTAAGTAACTATTTACTTAAATATTTTTTTAATTATATTTTTCCATTTAAGTATATACTTATATAAATATAAATAAAACACCCAGACACATCGACACAAGTACTTAAAAACTCATCATCTAAGTATCTGTCAGAGCGGTGGGAATCGAACCCACGACCCTACGGAATAGAGGCACACATGCTGACCACTACAACAACGGGCCCGTTGCGCGCGAATAAGGACTCACTTCACATTCAGGTCAATGAATTATTTTCACAGCCTAAAGCTAATTGCTTAGTCACCACTTACGTAGCAACATTTCAGTCCTGATTCTCCTCATGAATATGAGAAGTAACTTTGCTAAAGTAATTGTCAGCTGAGTTTAGATGCCACATGTTTGCGTAAGTCGGTTATTGTGGCTGGAAGCATTTTGAATAACCGGAGGTTTATATAAGACGTCCTAGCCGAAGGTGGCGTGAACATACATACATACATACACTTCACGCCTGTCTCCCAGAGGGGTAGGCAGAGACTACAGATCTCCATTTGTCACGATCCTGACATACCCCTTTCACTTCATCTACATTCATACATCTTACCTAATATAATATGTGGCGTGAAAAGTACTCGAAACCGGAGAAAAGATGTATGAATGTAGATGAAGCGAAAGGGGTATGTCAGGATCGTGACAAATGGAGATTTGTAGTCTCTGCCTACCTCTCTGGGAGACAGGCGTGAAGTGTATATATGTATATATGTATGTAGGTTTATAACCAGTGCTGTATTGGAACGAAGCGACATTTTATCATGTGCTTTGGAAAGGGGCTAGTGCATGCAATCTCGCTAAACCTAATGAAATTCCAGTTTTAGTGTTCATTTACATTTTATCTCATCAGTGGAAGGTGAGTGACCGGCGGTCTTTGAAATACACAGCGTGTAAAAGGATCCCGAGCAATAATAATAATAATAAATTTATTTATTCAGACACACGTCCATTGGTTAGTAGCTACAAAAACTTACAAAACTATGTTAATACTAATATCTAACTTTACACATTTGTACAGTAAAACAGAAATAGTGTACCATGTTCCCCAGTAAACCCGGGTAAACATATCGCACTATTTCTTGTTTGGCAATGTGAGTACTTTACTCCAATGTCCAAACAAGCCACAGTCAAATTTTGTCACAAACAGTCGCAAGAGGCCGTTGCTTGACGCTACCAGTCTAGCAATTGTCTTAGAAACGTTGTTGGGCTCGTCAATATTTACAACTTTTACTATGGCGAAAAAGCGGGGCAATGAAAATGCCTGTAAATGCCTGAATGCCTGCGATGCTGGTCCGTACTTCATCATCAGAATCAGAATCAGAAATATTTTATTGCTATAACTGTTGTTGTTACAGATGTTAAACAGTGTGGGTACAAAGTCACAAACAGTTTATCCATTTCGGACATGCAATTTACATTATCATATTGAACTATTAGTATTAGAATGTAGTTAGCATCATTTGGCATAAAACATAAGCCCTGTTACTGAAGCCAATTTCGTTACGTTTGCAGTGAAATATGAGGCGTATTTCCATTTTGTGATTCAGACTTGTCCACTGCTGAACATAGGCCTCTCCAATTGCACGCTTCTTATATATATCTTCCAGGTCCGTACTCACTACAAACTATATCAATGATTTGCAAATATTTTGCATCGAATACTTCTAAATCGAAATGTCACGGAAATGCATAAAGATTGTCCCAACAGAGCCGTGCCGGGTCCGGTCCGGTCCGGTCGCCAATCGCCCGTCAGATTTCAATTTAGATTGTACTTAAACATGCAGCGTGGTCTTATCTAACAAGTACACCTGTTAAAGTCAACACAATTTATGAGAACGCCCGAAGTACTGTCTTGGCCGTGATGATCGGAACAGTTCCAGTTTAAGGTGGACTCAGTTTTGTATGGGTCTTGTTCCTGGACGAAGCTCAGCGTTGTAAACCCAGTCGACTCACGAAAGGCAAGTTGGTACTCGTTAACTTAAACTCTAGTGAGCATAGCGATGAATGTTTGTGTATTCTTGCCACAGAACTTGTGTTGTACAGAAGGTGTTTCGGGAATTTTAATGTTTTCTTTTTTTTAACGCAATGAACAAGCGTTTGACCATCGTCCTGTCTGATGTTAAGCAGCGATGTTGTCTACGATAGAGAACACAGTTGTTCATTAGGTACCCATTTACCCCAGTGACTTGAAAATTTCCAGACTATACTGCGCAGGAAAACAGACTCCGGCAAGTCATTGGAAGTTCACAAAATGCAAAATAAATGTCTAAAAATATTTTGTATTATGTTTTATAATAAGTTATTGTTTGTTTTTTTATGTTATCTGATCTAGACATTACTTTACTGTCTTTTATTAGTAGTTGTGTTCCATATTTACTAACTTTTTACCTATAAATATTTGGGTACTCGATCTTTACAAAAAAAAACTATTATTTTAAATTATATTCGAAACATTTGGGGAATTTCCGATTTATGTCAATAGAAAACTTAGATACATTTAAACATGTTTTTTTTTAAATTATAAGTTGATGAATTCCCCATCCTATTCGTACTTCTTCGGTGTTTCCAATTTACCTCAGACTGTAAGTATAATTTGAACAAGGTTTTAATGGTTTTTGAATTTAGATTTGTTTTCGTCGAGTGCCTTAGGCCAATTTCGGTAGGCATAAAACATAAGCCCTGTTACTGAAGCCAATTTCGTTACGTTTGCAGTGAAATATGAGGCGTATTTCCATTTTGTGACTCATTTCATCTACTGTAATAATAATAATGAAAGAAATGCTCCTGCAAATAAGGATAAACCCTTACAATAATACATCGTAGACATATTTATTCAATTCGGAAAAACAAGCTTACTAAAAAGACTATTACATATATACACTTCACGCCTGTCTCCCAGAGGGGTAGGCAAAGACTACATATCTCCATTTGTCACGGTCCTGACATACCCCTTTCGCTTCATCTACATTCATACATCTTTTCATACATGACCTCGGGTTTCGAGTACTTATCACGCCACCTTCCGCCAGAACATCACCAATCTGGTCAATGTATGTCCTTCTGAGGCGACCTCTACTCACCCGGCCCATTACATCACCCATATAAATCGCTTTCGTTAATCGACTTTCATCCATTCTCTCCAAATCACCGAAGCATGCCCTTTTCAATCTTAGTCACTATATCTTCTAAAAGACTATACTGCGGGTTAAAATACCCGGAGAATCTAATTTATTTAAATCAAATCTTATCTTCTGGATTGGTCTCCTACCTAATTCCCGATGCCTGTATCAATGACTTATCACCACATTTTAAATAATTTATTCAAGAATTCAGTTTTTGTAAAATATATTCTTGATTGCAATCTTCTAAAATGTACTTGATCCCTAGACACTTTTGATGTGTGTATTTTTAAAAGATCATAATCATAATTCTTACCTCTGGTAATTATGTTGTTGGTTATGGATGAGTGGCTGCGAGGGTTGGGCAAGCAGCAGTTGTTTCTGCTGCTGCTGACGCTGCAGCATCTGCTTCCCGAACACTCCATAGCCGAAGCCGTAGATCTCGTCCTCTTCTCTATCCGTTAGGCAACTCGAAGGCTATTGGGAAACAGAAGACTATGTAGCAGTATGCCGGTGCGACAGAGCGAGATGACATGTAAAGCGAGATGGGTGACGCATGCTGCATGCAAAATTGTTTAACCAATTAACGTCCAGAAGAATATTTAATCTTTAATTGATTTTGACTTTAATTACCAAGTGATAGGGTTTAAAATAACTTGTCAGTGTCCGAGTACAGTGGGTTAAGAAAAGTTTCGTCAAAATAATTTTTTTTAGCGTAACTCGAGAATGTACTACTACTTTAACAGCTCATGATACCATATTTACCTCTACATATACTCGTAAAGTAACAATCAGCTGATAGGTGACTTTGTATGAATAGGTGACATGTTTTTTTTTAAGTTTTTTACTAAGGATTCCTTAGGGAAAGCTTTCAAGTATCATGGGATGAGTGCTATGGCGTGCACTGGCTTTTTCGATAAGGTAGGCAGTTATCCCCAAGGATTGACACCTATGTATAGGTAACTTGTCTTTACGAAATATTGGCAGCTACATATCTACTCACCCACAAAACACAGGACCTTCGTTAGCCTGTGTCGTGAGTACAACAAAAAAGGATCTAGCAATAAATCTATTATTAGGTCTGGTAACCAAGATACTAAGGTAGGCAGTGTCTTTCTGCCTATATGGTGTGCACGCCACTGGCTAAATGACTTCCCGAGCTTCGCCGACGCTTTTGAATTTGAAGTTGTATAAATTATTCTGCATAAATAAATTACATGTAATACTGTCACTAATGTATCTGTTTTATAATTTGTGTCACGTAATTTTAGGAGCTATTAGTCTGTAGCATAATTTTCAATAATTTATTATTAAAATTTTAATGTCATAATAATATGTAATTGTTCCTAATTTTCATTGAAGGGGAATAATTGCTTACAAGCCGTGTGTCATTCATAATACAGAGTGATCCAGAAATACACCTTTAAGCCAAAGTCTACTATTATGTAGACCCTACTGAGTTCATTTCAACAGAGGTCAATGCACCCTAGCGCAAAAAATATTTCGATTTCCTCATACGAATTTTATAAACTAATTTTGCTTTTTGTATATTTTTTTGGTTGAAGTCATTGACATCTGCTGAAATGGACTCATTAGGGTCTACAGAAACACTAGACGTGGCCTTAAAAGGATATTTCCAACTCATCCTGTATATACATACATATATAACATAGAGACGTTTCTAATTAGTTCAGTCGAGTCTTACCACCATTCCACTCACCGAATACTTCCCGGGCACGTAGATTGGCTGGCTCTGTGAGGTGGTGAGGTTTGTCAATGCTAATGAGCCGGGGCTGGCTGAGGGCGGGGTCTGCGGAGTGCCCGGACCACCCAGGACCCTCATCCTTGGGGACATCTCCTCCCACTCATGCCTCCGTAACTCCTCGAGATGATCCAAAACGTCTCCGTAGTGGGTGGAGAAGAGGTCCGCGTATCTGGATGCGAGACCTTCCAAGTAACCCCTGTCACCGTCCTGTTGGCAATGGAAATGAGGATTAAGATCTTGATGGAGACGACATACCAATAGGTGTGTCAATGTACGTGTTACATATTGCCTAGTTACTTCATTGATTAAAGAAACGGGAAACTTAAAACGGGCATTACGGCGCGAAAGAAGGTAACCTGAATGCTTATCTTTGGTTAATTTTTGCGTCGTAAAATTACTACTATAAAATTGTAACAGGCAGGATTATTTACGTATATTATTTTCCCGCAACAATGAAATAAAACTCAGCATCTGTTGTTATATCTCTTTACATTTTCCGTTTTGGGATGTTATCTTAAGACTAAGTGAGGATTACACAGATAGGCTTTTTCAAACGTTCGCCGCAACGAATTTATCTCCACATTACCCAACATCCCGTAATCTCCTTTAAAACGTTTTTATAAATGACTGTCTTAATTTCCGACTGTAACCGTGAAACAAGTAATTATTCCTTCTCTAAGTACATAAGTATTTGCCTGAAGGAATCCCTTCCTTCCAAGCAATTTCCGTTGAATTCCACAGGAAAAAGTATAACTAAAGGGTGGCAATTAAGATAGGGTCTAATTTATAGACAAGGTTTTTTTGAATTTTGTGTATAATTCAGTTGGCAATTAGCAAGGGTGAGACTGCTAATGCTGCCAGGTGAAGAAGTCTGAATAATTTCGTGGTGAATTACGAAATACTACGAAACGCTTTCAAAGAGGAAAACGCACTGTGACGTTAAAATATACAAAATCGTGAAACAGCCACAAAAGGTTGGAAAGTCCAAGAAATTGTGTTTGTTGTTTTGATGAACTTTCTCAGTTAGAACTGGTACCATTCCCGGCAACTTTATGTGACCTATAAACTCGCCCGGAAGAGCGGGATGAACTGTAAAATTGGACAATGTTTGTTGATTCTTCTTTTTTTTTCTCCAAAATGAAAGCATGTTTCGTATCAAGCGGTGCCGTCACAGAAACTTTGCTATTACAAAATTTTCGTTTCGAGTCAAATATATATAGACTGTCCCAAACGTTGCGAGCCCAAAGACGGGGCCAACAACAACACTGTAACAGAATTATCAGAGGGAACTTCCAACTCGAGCGATTTAGACACGGCGTCGGAAAGTTACAAAATAAACAAACTCGAAATACTCCGGGGCAAACTCTTTCATTAAGACTTAGGAACCGAAGACACGCTCGGCAGAATAATGCCCATAGCGCTGTTCAATGGAAACCGCCGAAGGTAATAGAAATTGACGTGAAGAATGGAACATTCCCCTTTGACAAACATTCCTGCAGGAGGTTTTGTCAAAAGTTTCTTTATACCTTTGAAAATACCACCGGTACCAACTTCTAAGTTGATCCATTTTTTAAAGAAACGCGCACTGGCGTTATATTAATACAGTTTGTAGTTTAAACCGGGTGTTATAGTGCGAAATTAACCAAAAACAAGCAATCAGCTTACCTTCGTTATTTGCCCGAGGTTTCGTCACAGTTACATGTGTCGGGGTCGCGAGCTGACTGTCAGCTCAGGTTTAAACTATTAATTTTCTAAGTTGATTATTTTGAAAAGCTCAATCACACCATCACCATGAGGAAGACGTAGTGACCAAGATTTAAAAGGGCATGCTTCGGTGGTTTGGGCATATGGAGAGAATGGATGAAAGTCGATTGACGAAAGAGATTTATATGGGTGATGTAATGGGCCGAGTGAGTAAAGGTCGCCCCAGAAGGACATACATTGACCTGGTGATGTTCTGGCGGAAGGTGGCGTGAAAAGTATTCGAAACTGAAGGTCATGTATGTAAAGATTTATGAATGTAGATGAAGCGAA
The DNA here is from genome assembly GCA_012932125.1 of Conopomorpha cramerella. Taxonomy (NCBI): domain Eukaryota; kingdom Metazoa; phylum Arthropoda; class Insecta; order Lepidoptera; family Gracillariidae; genus Conopomorpha; species Conopomorpha cramerella. Next base: position 438 of record SJJU01023425.1, on the reverse strand, counting down.
AGGGATATGTCAGGACCGTGACAAATGGAAATCTGTAGTCTCTGCCTACCCCTCTGGGAGACAGGCGTAAAGTGTATTTATGTAATTATTGTTGCTGTTGCCGAAAGTCCTTGATATGGAAAAAGTAATACTTAAGACAACGATAAAATACGATTTTGCAATCAGTGCAAGCTTACATTCACATATGCTATTATCCAAACTATAAACATCATCCAATCTTGCAAATAAACGACAGTAAAACGGAACAGCATCGTTTTAGCAAGCTGAAGTGGCAGTGGACCGGCCATATTAGCCGTAGAACCGATGACCGTTGGGGAAAACGAGTTCTCGAGTGGTGACCGCGTCTCGGCAAACGGAGTGTAGGACACCCTCAGGCAAGGTGGACTGATGATATACGCAAGATGGCTGGCAGAAGCTGGATGCGAGAAGCCGAAAACC
>SJJU01023424.1:0-11875 GCA_012932125.1 Conopomorpha cramerella | reverse complement strand
AAAAAAAATACACTTCACGCCTTTTAATCCCAAAGCGGGGCAGAGGCACTTGCTTAATAAGCAAATGCCCACGGTTCACCAAGCGTATTTAACCCAACGTGACAGGGGGTGAGCCTATTGGCGTTAGACGCTTCACACACCTTGTGGTGTGCGGGTGTCATCGCGATGTTGTCCTTAGGCTTTAGAGTTTCCAGAAAAGAATAGAAGTACAAAATAAACACAGTTGTCATGTATATTCCAATAGTTAATAATATAAAACTCTGTCATATGTAATCCGTGCAGCTGAATAATAACCCCCTTAAAAATAAACGCATTGTCACTTATACAACAGTTATTACAGGTCTACCGGTTATTCCGTATTTGAAATACAACTAACAAGTTAAGTTGAGCTTTGTGTATCTTAGAAATAGCAATTCCGCCAATTCCGCTTTGAAAATATTTAAGAAGTGATTGCTGTTTGTTTGATCTTACCTAGGTAATTGCTAATCAATATTAAAATATATATATTATGATGACTGTACTTTGCCCTAACACTAATCTGTCTCATAAAGTATCTGGGATACAAAGAATCTGCCATAGAATAATCTATCCTTAACCGAACGAAGGAATCTTTTCGAGGAGCTGAGATGGTTAAAGTAGCCCTATTGAAAATTATACAGAATTGGCGCATCTGAAGTCGACCTGCAGAATGTCTTCTGGGTACCCAGGACCCACCCAGCACCAGCGATAAATGAAGGCCATCGGGAGATTTTAGTCTACTTAGTTTAAGTCTACGTCCCGTCGACGTCCCCATAGCGGCAGGGGTGCCCCTCCTCGTCAAGGTTATAGGGTTCACACATTCACCATCACGTTTGGCCAGTAAATTCGCAGAATGGCTCTGCGTGACTTATTTACGAAAACTTTAACGTATTTTTCTCTGAGATTCACAGCCATACAGCAACACAGATTTAAAAGGACTCGAAGAGTGAGAGTTTTATGCGACGGGAGAGTATATTAGACATCCAGACTGACTTTCACCATATGACACGTATTTTGTTAATAATTGTAATAAATGAATAAATTTAAAAATTACTGAACAGATTTGGAAATATGTCTTAACCTTCTTACGCCCAGTTTCCAGTACGCTGCCAAAAAGGGACAGTAGGTAATAGATTTGATAGATTATCACTAACGTGCCTACCGGAAAGCGGGAGTCAACAGGGAGACTATCATTGAGTAACATAGGCTATATTTTATAAGGAAATGTCCAAGGGAGCTTTATAAAACGTGTGTAATACCGCGTGGTACAGGTATTCTTACAATGTTTTTAAAAATTATGACCATAACAAGTAAGTATTATTAGAAATAACTTCACAAGCCTACCTGTTGAAGGTTCAACATAGGAAGTTGAACCTTCAACAGGCAGGAACTATGAACGATCCACGGATGGATCCACGAGGAAGTATTTTCAGACAATTTTTATTCTAAACACATAATATCAGGCGTTGAGTCATTGCGGATACTAACAAACCAAACTATTCATATTGATTTATAAGTATAAATATGTAGACCGAGAGTTCGAGTGAGTATAGGATCGATCGTAAGAGGGGATCAAAGGAATATAAAGTTTCCGATATTATTGGAGGTAAGTCAGAGACTACAAATTGACACTTTGAATGTATGTGCAATTGTGCATGCATAAAGTGCATCATACATTGTATTTTCATTGATAATAATTATGGAAATCATACTTAAGTATTTTCTGTGGATCTAGAATTATTATGATTCACTCTTTTATATTTTGAGTTACCTACGTACAAACAGGAAAGTGATTTCTGCAGAATTCTAATCTTCATCATAATCAGGACCAGCGAGTTTTGATCTACCAGCGTTATCTAATGTCAACAAAAATAAGCTTTCGTATCATCTGCCCATATTGTTTTAACCGGCTCTAATGTAGACTGTGAGGTTAGTTTAAAATTTTTATCCTCTCTAGAATCATAAACTAATGTTTCGGTCGTGCTAAGAATGCACTTTGATTTTTTTTTATGTAGGTAACAAAACAATTCCGTACAGTGTGGTTGATGTGCTAGAACGCAAAAAAAAGCCATTAGGTCTTTTTTTTGTGCAAAACTACGTTCAAGGAAAGACTTCAGTGTGTATATAAAGGTTATGTTGATGAGGATGCATCGTCAGTTCCATCAGCACCTTGGAAGTTGTCATTAGTTTTGGTGAGTACAATGGTGGGAAGTGTTTGCAAAAGGTTTTTCTTAAAATGTTGAAGAACATGAATCGAAATTATTTTGTCTATCTTACCTCTTGTATGGGATTAATCCCTTGTTAGAACTGCAAAAGAAGTTTTGCAAAAATAAAAACTTGATTAGTTTTAGTATACTTAATTAGTTCTTAGAATTATAATGTACAGCAATACATGAACTCTCCCCGGTATTATCCTTCAGGATTTGTCATATTAGCCTGTTGTTGCTGCACGCCATATACATAGCATTGCATAGACAATAAAGGTTTGATTAGACACACATTTTACTTTTTATAACATCGTTGCTGTGGCATTGCCATGTATAAATTCTTCTCAAAATTTCTTACGTATTTACCCCAATCGTCATCGTTAAACATTTAAAAATCGTCTAGGAACTAGCCTATGTTCAATGTTTAAGGCCCTAGTGGACGCGGACAGACGAACGGATGGAGAAATGAAGTGTGCTAGAGAAGAAGAAATGTGATATACGATCTAGACATACCTTTGGACGAAGCATCCATTACAATGTTTGCGAAACACTCTTTTATAACCTAATACTAACATGCGTTCAATATTTCCCCAGAAATCACCCCTCCCTTATCAACATGAAGTACCTCCTGGTTCTGGCAGCGGTGGTCGCATGCGCAGTCGCCCGTCCTGACGGCGAGACATACGACACTAAATATGATGACTTTGACGTCACTTCACTGCTCGGTAACGAGCGCTTGCTCAAGTCCTACGCGCAGTGCCTCTTAGACAAGGGGCCCTGTACTGCTGAGGGCAAGTTCTTGAGGGGTGAGTTATTTAAAAGATACGCTACGTATATCATGTCCTTCCTGCACTATGCTTGTTTTATATTATCCTTGGCAAAAAACCTGCTTCCAACTGTTCGAATCTACTGTTCTAGTCTTGATTAATTTCACTCTAGGTTTTAAAAAAGAAAAGCGATACTTGCCTTTACTGACGTCTTTAATGCTACCAAATATACTAAAATTTAAATGAACTGCAGTACTGTTACACTAGTACAATTACTTAGTGGGAACAGAGCTGATAGCAGTAGAAGTTCTAAACTCCCTAAAATAATGTAAGTTCGTTCGCACTGAGAACGCTCCTTTATTTTTACGGGTGGCGTAAACAGCCTTCAGTGAACATTGCGTGAGGGCGGTGTAAAATAATGTTGTCATCACATAAATAAAATAGAAAGAAGACGTCACTTATGAAGATAATTTCATCGAATGCTTCACCATTATGCAATACAATAATAAAATTGTATTTTAATGGAATAAGGAAAATTTCTTTTGGATTCGCTAAATTTTTTGGAAATTTTTCACATCCGAGACTCATTTTGTTTTTGTTTGGAATTTATTATTTTGTAATCCAGTGTAGATTGAATTCTAACACAAAGGACATGATATTAATTAAGTTTCAAAATAATTTCGTCAACTAATTCACACACATACATTTTAATATAGGTACTGTAAGTTGTTCTTGCAGTGAGACTAGTAGGTAACTAAAGCAGTTAATTATAAATGATACGCCTCACGAATTTTAACTCCAAAACATTGAAATAATAAAACAGTAAAAAAATACACTTCACGCCTTTAATCCCCTAAGAGGGGTAGGCAGAGGCAAAACTTGCTAAAAGCAAGTACCCAAGGTCCACCAAGCGTATTTTAACCCATACGTGACAGGGGGTGAAGCCCATCGCCGTTATAGGGTTCACACACCTTGTGGTGTGCGGGTTTCATCACGATGTTGTCCTTCACCGTACGAGCGTTGCGTTGCGTACATAGGCTCTGAAAAAGAGTCCCATTGGTACACGTCCAGTAGCCGGACTCGAACCCGGGACTTTCCGGTTACAAGTCAAGTATCCGACCAACTGGACCACAGACGCTCTTAACAGTAAAAAAAATAGCGTAATGGCACTAATAAAATACAAGAGACCAAATTGCAAACATTATTCATTAGGTTCTCATTTTTACAGAGGTGATCCCTGATGCATTGGAAACTGACTGCGCCAAGTGTTCAGAGAAACAGCAAGCGCTCATTAAAAAGATCATCCTGGCCACCAAGGACAAGTTCCCCGAAGACTTGGAAGCTATCAAGAAGCTGTACGACCCCGATCACAAGTACGAAGAGAACGTGAAGAAATGGCTTGAATCTTAAATTATCCCCTTACATAATACCCATTTCTTTGGCATGACCAGAATTAACAAGATATTAAGCTGTTTTTTGAAGAAAAACAATCATGGTGATGTCATTTTTCGGTCGCCTCGGTAATATGGTTGAAGCGTTTCACTCCAGTAACAGTATTTCAGGAAATAAAGTTAGTGTTAAACTTTTTTGTGTTGAATTTTGAAATTAGTTTTGATAGAAAAATAAAATTGTTGCATAGTAATAACTTGACTTTTATTAAATCTGAGTTACTTACTCCGGGACTAGCATTTGACAAGCATCAAAACGTCAGGCCAATCATTGAAAGGTCTGTTGTCAAATGAATTATTCCAAGCCGGTGTACCTACTTGGATATGGTCCGGATACTCCGTTTGAAGGGATGTGATGGACAGACATAGCGGCTATTAGAGTAAGCTGCGTGTAAGCTTCAAAACCAAGTCTGCTCAAAACAAAATCGCAGGTCCCGAACGAAAGTGATCTAGACACGTGGTAGCATGTCAAGCTAAGTTCAAGAAACAGAACTGGCGAGCTGCACCGTGTGTAATATTACACGAACCATTTGGAGCAGGCATTTTGCCCTCGAGAATTAAAAAAAAAACGGACCAATTATTCCAGTTGCTGAAGTTGCTGCTGATGTTTCATTCGTGGGTTGTTTCCTTTAGCTGCCCAATATCGGCAATTTTGATTATTGACGGCCCCGTTTAGATGAAAATGAGCTTCATCACTAAAAAATGTCTTGTTTTCAGTACGAAATAGCTCACTATAAATCAGAGTATAATCCAATAAATTGTGAATCTGAGATAGGTTGCGTAAAACGATTCAGAAAAGTGCTTTTCATATGAAATGGAAAACCGATTTTTTGGTGCCGTGATGACGGCGAATAGAAATACATACTACCCCCGCCGGACTTTTCCCGTCTCGAAGGTCGTAAGAAGCGATCGAGGGAACTCTCCAGAAGACGGACAGCAGCGCTCTCTGTGAGTTAAACCACAACACCACTGCGAACGCCAATCCGGCTGCCAAGCGTGGCGATTTGATCATGGACATCATTGTGGGCGGCCCTCGTCCAGCAGTGGACGTCATGTGGTTGATGATGATTTTTATTTATACTGATAGAAAAGGAAAATCTTAACCCATTATGACCTGAATTATTTTTTGTCTCAGAACTGCTTGAATTTTGGATATATTGTTAGAGCATCCCTTATTTGGACAAGTATGGGCTGATGATGATGATGATGATGATGATCCCTTATTTATTCCCAATCATTGAAAATAAAGTGGAATTCTTACTTCTGGAAAAAATCACGGGTGCCACCGGCACCGCTAGGTCAATATCTTGTCTTTTCACCGTATAGGACTAATCACTATTAGGGCTATTTCTGGGATTGATTTTGTAGTACTAATAATGAATGACATATTTTAAGGCGATTCAAAGAATAACGGTCGTTTTTGACACAAATATTTAATAAAATTTGGTAGGTACGTTACATCAATTTTCTTATTTTTTTATTACATTCGCACATAAAATTAAAACCTGCAGGCTGCACAGAGACCTATATCGCATTTTATCTAATAGGTTGATCACACTTCCTCTAAAAAACATACGTATTTTCTATACGTGAACCACAACACAAGTAACTTCAGGACAAATTGGCTTTACACGTACCAAATCATCGTTAGTCCATTTTCGTGTAGCATGTTTAGATTTTTTCCTTGATGGTTCAACTGCATCAAAGTCAGAAGTCTCAGATTTATTACTATGGAAGTAAACGTGAGCTCGAATTTTTGACACATAACAAACTTTTACTCAGTCATACAAATAGCTACACAAATAATGAAATAAACTATGATTGCAAAAACGAAAAAAAAACACATTACACTCCTTAGAAATGAGGAATCCTCATTCCTCCTTCATACATAACGATAGGCAATAATATAAATATGTCAGCGCCATGTATTGGACATATAGCGCCATCTATTGACCTACGATGTCAACATTCTTACACTTTTTCTATTTAAACATCGATTGTATAGGTCTTAAGCTGCATATCTCTATGAAACATGATGTCTAAAATTTATAAAATGCTTTGTTTTCACATAATTTTAATTTATTTTAGCAGATGTTCGAAGTGTTCACCATTACAATATTCAACAATTTCAGTAATTAAAGCTTTTTTTCAAATGGATGAATGCAGTTTTTCTATTTATCAAAATCGGTGACATGGTTCCTAAGAACAAATCGTCGTATGTGTTATAGTTTCAGACTTTCCCATACTGACGATTTGAATGAGCCACCCTGTTTATATATACGTGACGACGCAAGATGTATTTGGCTAATTCGAGGCCGTGAAACCGCTGACGGGGACATAAGAACGTTATGATGATAAGACCAAATAGTTACGCCTCATTAAAAAAAAAAGATTTGAATAGACTTTTTCTGCACAAATCTTCTCAGGGTTGGACCTCTGGTAACATTTCTAAGCAGAATAACACACGGAAACCTGCAATAGAAGCAAATATGAATTTAAACACAACTTAAACCATTCAGCATTTCCTTCACGGTATACAAATAACAACAATATAATAATTTCCACAGTCATAGAGCTGGAGCTGTACTAGCAAGGACAGCGAAAGTCCCAACGGGCGGGGTATTAATTCGGTTGCCCGGGTTATTTCCGATCTCTCACCCTATAGTTTTCACCCTAGGGTGAAAACTGGGAAACGTATGTCCGAGAATTTACACCAAGCTGGGTAAATAACAGGAATCTTGATCTATACTCACGTCCTATTCACCAATTCGATAATGTATAGTTGACTACCAACACACTTGAAAGTATGTATGCACGTTTCCCAGTTTTCACCCTAGGGTATAAAACTCTAGGGTGAGAGATCGGAAATACTATTGCCCGCAGCAAAAGCAGTCTATTGTTGACACCGGCGAATGACCTGAGAATCCACTGAAGAAATTCCTTGAAAAAAATGTTTGCCCTTGTTACAGAGTATTCAATATGAAACGTAACGCACATAGCCAGTAGTTTAGCTATATACCAAGCTGAAATAATAAATACTAGTAGACTAGTATTTTCAATAGCGTCTGTGGTCCAGTTGGTCGGATACTTGACTTGTAACCGGGAGGTCCCGGGTTCGAGTCCGGCTACTGGACGTGTACCAATGGGACTCTTTTTCAGAGCCTATGTACGCAACGCAACGCTTGTACGGTGAAGGACAACATCGTGATGAAACCCGCACACCACAAGGTGTGTGAACCCTATAACGGCGATGGGCTCACCCCCTGTCACGTTGGGGTAAATACGCTTGGTGAACCGTGGGCATTTGCTTTAGCAAGTGCCTCTGCCTACCCCGCTTTGGGATTAAAAGGCGTGAAGTGTAGTATTTTCAATGTTTTTTAAACGACAAGAGGAGGAAATCGCACGGCGTACCTGTGTAGGTACTACATATTCTCAAGGATTTTATAGAAAATTTGCCTTTATCTTCTTATTGTATCATGTATAATCAGGCGTTTAATAATTCATAATTTTATCACAGCTCTTAGGTATCTGCCTCCGTATTACCTTATTTATTATCATATATAATGAATTTCCCCATTATGTTTATGGTGAACAATTTGAAGTCATTATTGGTTTTAAAAAACTTCACTACGAATTTAGTTTAAGCAGCTGAGGGTTCTGTACGCATTTTAAAACTTTGACCGCTAGCTATAGACGATTTTTTAAGGAAACGCGCACTGACATGATATTAAAAGTTTAAAGTTGTTTACATGTTTCGGATCGTAAGCTGACAGCTATAACTGCAGTAACTGTCGAAACGTCGGGCAAACAACGAAGATAAGTTGAATGCTTATCTTTAATACTCAATACTCAATTCTTTATTGCATTTCACAATGTTAAGGTGGAACATTAGTACAGACTATAGGAGGTTAATTTTCGCGCTATAATACCCATTTTAAACTATATAGGGCGCCATTAATGGGCAACATTATGCCATTAATGTGTAGAATCTTAAATAGACAGTATAAAAGCCACTCGACACATGATACCAAACTACTATCCCCAAGGAGCACTATGTCAAAAATGATAAAGAAAATGTCACCGCTTGATATTATTATCATGGGCTGAGTGACTTTGTCGATTTTCGCCAACGTTTTTCATTTGACCATGAAACGCAGTAAGTAAAGTAGTTTACTTAAGCGAATTTGTGTTTTGGTTATAAATTAAATTTTAGTACGAAAGATTATGAAACTTTAGCTTATACATCGGAATATGAGGCAGGCTGTTATTCATCCCGGAACTCGCAGGGGATCGGGATAGACCTCAATTTTATTACCACCAATATTAAAAGACGGGAGCTTGATTTTTCATCCTCTCCCTCACTACTATACGCCATTTTGAGGAATGGCGCGAATAACAATCAAATCACTATGATTTAATGATCTGCAATGGTTTTCTATGATAACACACACACACTGCACGTGACAGTTCATGGATACGATTGATACGTCTACTCCGTCCGAGCTCTGGTCCGAGACTCCTAGCGGCACGGTGTAACGTAGTGTATACCCAGACTCTGTCCAAGCCCCACCACGATCGACTCGTAGCCTCCTCACACCCGTTCGGGATCACAGGATCGATGATGTGCTTGTTACGATACGAACTGATGGCGATGATGAGTTGACATCGTAGGCCAATAGATGGCGCTATACGTCCAATACATGGCGCTGACATATTTATATTATTGCCTATCGTTATGTATGAAGGAGGAATGAGGATTCCTCATTTCTAAGGAGTTAATGTGTTTTTTTTTCGTTTTTGCAATCATAGTTTATTTGATTATTTGTGTAGCTATTTGTATGACTGAGTAAAAGTTTGTTATGTGTCATATTATATTAATCTCTGAAAGTTCCTCACACACGCCTCTTTTGGTGTGCGCAAGGAATTATTATCTCGTATGAACAATAGGTACTTACCAAGTCATACCTCTATACCAGAGAACCCTAGTCTTATAAGCTCAAGTCTTAATTTTATATTATCTTCTACTATTAACTCTATCCTTGGACACACTAATATTGTTAATGACTGTCTTATAGTTTCCTACGTACAAATATAAATATGCGTAAAACTGTTCACTCCACAGTACAACTCCCGATACAGGTTAGGGCGCAGCTAACTGAAAGGTGATCTTTCCACATTATTATTTACGATAATCATAATATATGAATGAATAACAACGAATTGCTGTTCGATTGTCTCGCTAAAACTCGAGAGCGGGTACACCGACTTGACTAATCTGGACTTCTACTTGGCTATTCTGGTGAACCGTGGGTACTTGCTTTAGCAAGTGCCTCTGCCTACCCCTCTTTGGGTTACTTGACTTGTAACCGGGAGATCCCGTGTTCGAGTCCGGCTACTGGACGTGTACCAATGGGACTCTTTTTCAGAGCCTATGTACGCAACGCAAACGCTCGTACGGTGAAGGACAACATCGTGATGAAACCCGCACACCACAAGGTGTGTGAACCCTATAACGGCGATGGGCTCCACCCCCTGTCACGTTGGGTTAAATACGCTTGGTGAACCGTGGGTACTTGCTTTAGCAAGTGCCTCTGCCTACCCCTCTTTGGGATTAAAGGCGTGAAGTGTATTTATTTTATTTTTATTTTTTAAATGTGAGTTTTACACGGGGGGTTCCTATGGCAAAACATATGTTTGCCGGGATAGCTAGGGGGTTTATTTATACTAATATTATAAAGAAGAAAGAATTGTATTTTTGTATACAAGTTTGTAACGAATAATTCAGAAACGACTCGGCGGATTCCGATAAGTTCTTTCACCGTTGGGAATCTACATTCGGGGATTGTGTAGCTTATACGTGTTTTCAATTTATTATGATAGGTCCACTGCTATGTTCCAGATATCTTCCAGCAATCACCATGAGAGCTGTGTGTGCGATATTGTTAGTCCTGGTGGTAGCCACGATAGCCTATCAAACTGATGATATTTACCAGAATTTTGACATCGAGGGTCTCGTATCCAACAGATGTGAATTCAAGCGTTACATGGATTGTTTCCTCGATGATCAATTGTGTAACGCAATTACAAGGAATTACAGACGTAAGTATAATTACGTACTTTATTAATATATGAGAACCTAAATGAGGAATGTTCTTATGGGAATATGGGCTGGGAATATTTTTATGGGAACGGGATATACCGCAGGGCACAAATATGACTAAATCTGACTTTAGCACATATACGATATTATATGCATTCGTAAAGAGTGAGTTACATTTGCCAAAGGTTTTTTTTTATGGAGACACACGATTTCTGAGGAATATTATGGAAAAACGTGTTTACGTTTTCATTAATGGGCAGGAAATAATATTTTGATGATAGTCTCTATATTTTCAAGAAAGATACCTATTATTCCCTAGATTTATTGATAAGAAAAGTTATACAACACGTAACTTACTCATGGTTTTGTACTCTTCAACCATTTGACATATTTTCCTCGACGTATGTCGTAGACAAAACTATGTGTATGTTACTATATATACAAACTATGTATATGCTTATTGTATTTACTTTATATTGCAGCTGACTATCTCGAAGTAGTGCTGACTGCCTGTAAAGAATGCTCCGCCGCGCAGAAGCATATTGCGCGCCGTTTCTTTGAAGCTGCCGTCGTGCAGCTTCCAGAAGAAAGCGGGATTCTGGCGAAGAAGATGGATCCGACTGGTATACTCATGCCGCTAGTCCTTGACGCTCTCAAGGGTTTTTAAATAAAATGTCTCGTCTACTTAAAGTTATTGCGGTGTCGTATGTAGCTACTAATTGGCTCAGTCGGGTAAACAATTTTACAGTTTTAGTTTTATCACGTTTATATGACGTGTTGGTTCCTACTTCTGTGATTAGCGTTACATATATGTTATAGAGATTGCGATAGTAATAATGCAGCAGAAACTAAAATATATACAATTATTATAGTATGGAAATTCCGTATTATTGCACATTGCACAATTTGCAAAAAAGCTGTGCTTATTATAAAATGAACGACTTTTAATGTGTTTTATTATGACGATCCCTAGTCTAAGAATATTGTTCGGTGTTCATTTACACGCAGTTAAAGCGTGCTAAAGTATGTTACTACTAGCCGCTTGTTAACAATAAACTAACTTTACATCTAAGTTGTTCCTGCAAGCCCTAATTGTCAAGTCAGAAATGACTTCGTGATTGAATGAATGATTTCTCAGTGGTACATCCAATCGGAGGTGGACGATACAACATGATACATGTTTCTTCACGCGCAGATAATTCACTATTGTGATATTTTATTTATTTTTTGTTGCTGTAGACGTTGTTTAATCTATCTCTGCTTATGTCAAACGGCTGAAGTCTGCTGAATAGAATGTAAAGCTAACCCAGAACTATAGTAGAGTCAGAGAACATA
>SJJU01023400.1:0-10098 GCA_012932125.1 Conopomorpha cramerella | reverse complement strand
GGTCCAGTTGGTCGGATACTTGACTTGTAACCGGGAGGTCCCGGTTCGAGTCCGGCTACTGGACGTGTACCAATGGGACTCTTTTTCAGAGCCTATGTACGCAACGCATCGCTCGTACGGCGAAGGACAACATCGTGATGAAACCCGCACACCACAAGGTGTGTGAACCCTATAACGGCGATGGGCTCACCCCTGTCACGTTGGGTTAAATACGCTCGGTGAACCGTGGGTACTTGCTTTAGCAAGTGCCTCTGCCTACCCCTCTTTGGGATCAAAGGCGTGAAGTGTATATTATTATGATATTATATGACTCATATAATTAGTGTACGAAGTCCAGACCTGAGCATGATGTCGCACCTCGCGCACGGCGCGGATCATGTGCAGGCCGAGGTTGACGGCGCAGAGCGCGTGGTCGCCGCGCGCCTCCGGCAGCCCGCTCACGCAGAAGTAGCAGTCGCCCAACAGCTTGATCCGCAGGCAGTGGTTCTCCTGTAACGTTGCAATCACCTTTACACGTCAGTCATGGGCAATACTCATGAACTACTAGCGCTAGTTTCGCTTAAACCAATACAGTATGATTGGTGATAATTATCACTACAAGTATGAACCTGACACATGAGTGTCAGGTTGCATTACTCTCATTTGTTCATGTTGGTCAAGCGTAGGAAACGAAATCTAGCATTCAGCTTCGCGTTTTCTTCTAATGGATATAGGGATTCGCCGAGGCGCGCCACAACGATCGGTCTTATGCCTTTCTCCACCAATGTGGGCGCCAACCACGTTGATGGTCTACGTAATAAATAATTGTAATTCGTTACAAATATCTACATAATACATTCATAAGACTAAGTCACGTATTTTTGGATTCGAATTCTTCAAGCCCTTGACAGTTGGGAATTTAGTCTTCACAGCCGAAGCAGGTGACAAATCCAAATATGTACCGTAGTGTCCAATGGGAAATTGCTATAGAAATAATTAATCATCTTTCTGAGAATGATGCGTGTAGAAGGCAGATTAGCTTTTAGAATGTACTTGACAGTTTGTTATTTCGTAATTTCGTCCTTATTTGGTGACTTATTTATCGACTTGGTTAGAAAAAATACATATGACAAATGCCGTTTTTTTTCTTTGTATAGCATGATGTTTTTAAAAAGATGTATGATACAAGCGAGATTTTTTCACATAATATATGAAAAGAACTCTCCTGCATAGTATTCTCCACCTTGCCACTTCTAAATATATAAAAGGAAAAGCTGACTGAATGACTGACTGACTGACATATCAACGCACAGCCCAAACGGCTAAACGTAGGTACTTGAAATTTGGAACGGATATAGCTTAGGTACCGTAGAGGTGCACCAAGAAAGGAATTCCCAAAATTCCCACGGGAACGGGAATTAACGCGAAAATCCTTTTGTATGAAAAATCCAAACCGCTCAAGGTAGACGCTTGAATTTTGGGATGCAGGCACTACTAAACTACGCGAATGAAATCGCGGGGCGTCCACTAGTTAAATATATTCATCATAATTCGAAACAGTAGCTTTAACATCCAGGAAAGGTAACGAAGAGGCACATGAAGGGAGCACAACACCAACGTAGAGTGAACTTGAAACCTCACCGATGCCAACCTGTCGAAGCGGGCGAACAGCTCATTCAATAACTTAACCAACTCCTGAGCACTGCATTTACTCGACAGCTCTGAAACAAAGGGAAATACCAAGGATATAAATATTTATAGGGATAATCCTATCGTCAATTAGGATTTAAGAGTTCTCGAGATGAGATCAAAGGGAAAGAGGAAGTGATTAGAATGGTAGATAAGTTAAACAGATTTTGATATGATCGTAATTTTTGCTTCGATAATTAAAAATGTATCTATTTGGATGTTCATAATAGCTAAATATAATAATAAATAGCTTTTAACAGACAATGAGGAATTGGCTAAAATTTACATTTTCTTTTCACTAGGTGGCGCTTTTTAAACCTAAAAAGATTGCTTACTGTTTACATAAACGCTTGGAGTGACGTGTTCAGAGCAATAAACGGAATATTTGCGAAGATTACACCCTATTTTTTGAGGAAATATATTGTTGTTGCTTTAATACATTTCACAATAAATAACTTCATTCGTTGTAAATAATCTATTTTTATACGTAACTACGGCACAAGTACGCATGGTACTCACACAAAAACTTAATAGTTTTGTATACTCGTGAACAAAAAATATGTGTGACCCGGATACATAATTTTGTGTACAATACACATCTAAATATCTCGCAGCCGAGGAGAGGGGGAGGTTTTGTTCAAAGACAATAACAAAACGAAAAGGAAAATAATAAAGTATTGTTTTCTTGTATTCAATGTGACTACTTTCATAGTCATATAATTTATTGAAGTTTTATTATTATTTTGAGGATTTAATCAAAGTTTTACTTGACATTTGTGTCATGTTTGAAGTTGTATTAGGTCTCACAACAGTGACTGTTTACCTTGAAACTCCTTGACTATATCTACGTATGTAGTGTGTTTAGAACATATCCGAATAGATCATTCCTATTTCGAATGGAATGAGGTGATCGAAGTTTATCGCTTAAAGATTATTTATTCTACTAAAAACCTGGCATAAGATCAATTTGAGCATTAAACATCCAGTTTCGATAAAACACACCAGACCAATATCCAAAATATTTTGAAAATCCTTGGCAATTACTACGCAGTACCGTACCTGTAAATCCTTTGATGTCAGCAAACAGTATGGAGACATTTTCATGCCGCTGAATGTAGAAGTTGTTAAACTGCTGCTCCTGGAAGTCGCCGCGGACTTTGGACACGTGGTTGTAGATCTCCTTCGCCAGGAAATCCGGTATCACTGAAATTGAATGTGATTTTTTTGAGTCCATCATTTTGTAAGCCGTATGGTGACGGCGAATACTTAGAATATATGCGTTACCACCCTAGCCTAACTTTTCCCGTTGTAGGAGTCGTAAGAGGCGACCGAATGAACTCTCCAGAGGACGGGCAGCAGTGCTATCTGAGAGCTAAACCACAACACCACTGCTATCGCCAACCCGCTTGCAAACGTGACAAGAAAGTACGCACTGTGAATTCCTCTTATTTTCGCTTAGTGCGATTTCGCATGTTTTAGTGCGAAACTGCAGGGAGTTGTACGCCTTGCCATGTCATTCTTGTTCGTTTCATTTTCTTTTTATTATTTTACTAGTGGACGCCCCGTGATTTCATCCGCGTAGTTTAGTAGCTGCATACTATATTTAAGGCATCTAACTTGAGCGGTTTAGATTTTTCATACAAAAGTATTTTCCCGCTAAATCCCGTTCCGTGGGAATTTCTGGAATTCCTTTCTTAGTGCACCCCTACGGTACCTAAGCTGCGTTCAAATTTCAAGTGCCTAAAGCCGTTTGGGCTGTGCGTTGATATATCTGTCAGTCAGTTTCTCCTTTTATATATTTAGATAAAACAATGTCGCCTCCCGCTGTATGACCATATGTATGCTTAGATTTTAAAAACTACGAAACGCGGTTTTCTTGATTAGATAGAGTGATTCTTGAGGAAGGTATAATGTATAAAATAATGTTAACTTTTTTAAATTAGGGATGAGTGAGAGTATTATAAACGTAAGAGTAAACAAATATAATCAGAATGCTCCGAACTGCTAAGCTATCAGGAGTTACACGTGTTATTGTGAGTCAACCATAACAGATAGGCATATGCTGTTGCGGGACATATTTTAGACAATTTTATAGAAAATATTTCAGTCATACATGATTTCTCTGTAACTTAACCATTAAGGCTGCACACGCGACGGAAGCATAAAAAATGGAGTAACTTCTCCCGTTTTCCAAAAATTTCCCTTCACTACTCTGCTCCTATTGATTATAGCGTGATGAAAAGTATCCTATAACCTGCCCAGGAGTATGAAGAATAATTGTACCAAGTTTCGTTAAAATCCGTCGAGTAGTTTTTTTTCTATAAGGAACATACAGACCGACAGACAGACAAAAATTTTACTGATTGCATTTTTGGCAACAGTATCGATCACTAATCACCCCCTGATAGTTATTTTGAAAATATATTGCATGTACAGAATTGACCTCTCTACAGATTTATTATAAGTATAGAAGATGTCCTATGTGTTTATGTATAAAACAGATCTCGGTACCCTAAACCACTCATGGACTCTGTAACCATGCCTTCACTTTGTGCATTATATAAATAAACATATTTCATACCATTTCACGTACATGCCTAGTACAACAAGTTTGAACCCACAACTTCCCGAATGTAGATTTAAGTACCTAACAACTAGGTCAAGTACGCTATGCTGAAATGTTGTTAAAATGTTATGGTACCAGAAAAAATACACCATACATAATATTATTTTTTCAGATCATACATAATACATATTATACATTCATAGTTTCACACAGTAGACAGATATTTTATAAGCAGTAAGTTTTTAATCAAGTCTAATCAAAGTTTTCAAAAGATTAAGTGTTGTAATAAGTTAGCGCTCTGCGAACTCTGCGGTGCCCTAACAGGGTCCATGTTGGACCATCACATACATACATAACATCATAAATGTACACATGGAAGCACAATAAAATGGGTAATGTGGACATATTCCATGATAATAAAACAGTTTTTAAAAACAAAATTTTCGAAATTCTGGACATATCTTCAACATAATAAATCGTGCACACTTAACACACTTTATAATAAATAAAAAAAATCTGTTATAATAATATTTTTGTAACTTTAGTTAAGATCTAGGTTAGCCTATAATTAACATAGTACTGTACCGTAATGTCTGCGGCTTTTTTATTGTATTTTATTGGTGTATATCTTGTTGGCTTCCCAAATAAATAAAAAAATAAAATAAATGAATATGAATCAAACAAATTGAAGAAGAATATGGTAGATCCTACCAGACTGAAACAGCTTCCAATGCCTATCGCTCTCGTGCTTGGTCTTCTGCCTGGTGACCATGGAGCGGTGCGTCTCCAGGAAGGCCTTGCGCTGTCCCCAATCCGCCAGGTACTTGGCGTACATGCCGGCGAAGTTCACCGCCCCGTAGAGCAGCACGTTGCCAACGAGGATGCGGATCGTGCAGGACGAGGCCTGCTCCATAAAAAAATCATTATAATAATAATAATAATCTTTATTTCAAGAAAAGAATAACTTAAAATATGTTTAGCGCAGAGTTATGCGCGTTGGGTACATTTAAAAATAATTGAGATTGGTCCCTCAAATAGCAAAAACCTGTGCTAGAGGAACCAGTGCTCTTCATCATGGTTTCCATATTGAAGTATGATAAGTAAGACCACGAAGGTCTTTAAGTAAGTGTATTAGACACGTAGACCAAAACGACCTAGGTCTTTTATAGTATACAAATGAATCTAAATGCTAAATAAGTGCTAAGAAAATAAATGCTAAGCGTAAAACTCAAGGACATCTGCCCCCTAGCAAAGCGCTCCAAGAAGGACATAACAAGACATACCACGCACTGCGATTTGGTGGTGTGTGACATAACAGCCAATCACAGCGCTAATTGTTTTATGTCGTGTCATTCTTGACACACGTGCTTGGGCTGCTGGATCGATTTCTTTAATATTATGATTGTGTCTTTTATGTGTATTAATGTCAGGTGAACGGTCTTATGAAAGAAAAAGTAATATATTTTTCCTTGACTTTACGATCAGTCCGAAAGTCAGTCGTAGACATTTTTAACCGACTTCAAATAAAAATAAGGAGGAGGTTCTCAATTCGTCTGTATGTATAATATCTCTATTTGGCACCGCGGACATGTACATACATGATGAACTTTTATGTACTTGTTGGATGTGTCTGGGTTGAAGAAATGTATTTAAGTAAGTATATTTCGTTGTCTGAATTCCATAACACAAGTGTTTTTGCTACTTAACATGGGATGAAGGCAATGTGTGTTGTGTTGTTGTAAAATATTTATATTAATATTAAACAGAAAGTATGGAAAATACCAATGTGTGCGAGTTAGAAAAGTTACACTCACAATATTAGGATAAGCGTCCATATGCGACTTGATGACGACAGCGGTGGCGAGCACGTGGGAGACGGAGGCCAGCAGCCCGACCACGATGCACCAGCCGAGAGACAGCGGCAGCATGGCGTACGGCACGAACACAATGAATAGGATGTACCACACCTGGTGCTCGGGCGCTTGGAAACCGATGCCCTGACCGCTTAAACCTGGAATGGTTCATTTTTAAGTTTTATTCTTATGTTAGATTGGACATCCACTTCTCATTACACGCCTCGCCGAGGTCGGCGTACTTATCTTACGCTCCCTTTTTCAGGGACTTCGCATTCGGTATATCCTTCTAGACAATCGACAATCGTTTTAATTTGCCTACTACACGACAAAACCATTAAGATAGAGCGCTGGGAATATTTACTTTAATATTAACACGCGCAGATAGTGATGCAGTTTGGTGGCCCAGTTAAAATTAAATACACTTCACGCCCTTTTAATGCCAAAAGCGGGGCAGGCATTTGCTTATATACGTATACATTATAGCGTCTTGTGGTCCGGTGGTCGGATTACTTGACTTGTAACCGGAAGATTCGCCGGGTTCGAGTTCGGCACTGGACGTGTACCAATGGGACTATTTTTCAGAGCCTATGTACAACGCTCGTACGGTGAAGGACAACATCGTGCTGAAACCCGCACACCACAAGGTGTGTGAACCCTATAACGGCGATGGGCTCACCCCCTGTCACGTTGGGTAATACGCTTGGCGAACCGTGGGCATTTACTTATTAAGCGAGTGCCTCTGCCTACCCCGATTTGAGATTAAAAGGAGTGAAGTGTATATTTTTTATTTACCAACTTAAGAACTAACACACATGAGAAAAACAATAATAATAAAAGGAACAATAGGAAAAACAATCATTAATACACAAATAAGTTAAGGAGAAGGCAATCGAGAGCGTACCAACTCGCACTGAGCAGTACCTACTGAGCGTGTGCCAGATCTCAAGCCAGAAAAAGGGTCTCGACTCTGCATAATGCCAGTTACCTGCGGCGTAATGGTATCAACATAGACAATATACAGGAACTTGATAATCTTCTGGTGACTTTTAGCCTGACTCCAACTATTTGAGGATGGATCAGTTAAATAAACCCCAATGGTGTGCACCTAGTCTTGGGGATATCATGCCTTCTGGTCACTTTTAGCCTGACCTCAACGACCGAGCGGTTATTGATGATCACTAGCAGCCAATAATGCCTTTCGTATTAGGGTTTCTTGAAACGGGATCGATTTCATAACGCTATTAAAACAGTTTATGAGCGCATTGATTATCTAAGCCATCGTCACCAGTGAATAGTTGTCCTTTAAACCCGGATAAAGTGATATCATACGCGTTTCAAATCAAATGTATGTTCATAATAAATCACTCTGTATATTATTATGTATGTTCATCATTATCATCATTTCCCTGCCCTTATCCCACACTAGGTGTGGTCGGCGGAACACGTTTCCTTTCGCTATTCAACTCTGTCATTCGTCATCTCTACAGTTACACCTTTCCTTCTTTGCTATCCCTTGTCCCTTGCACCCTTCCACATTCATACTCATCACTTTCCTTATTACATTTATATGTACGTCAAGCATATATTCATTTGCTAACTTAAGAACAATCACACTAAACCAAGAAAAGCGTGCATGAGATCACAACACGACTCGGTTTACTTCAGGCACCTACTTACCTAATTACCTACGTAATATTTCTCTGTAATACTCGTTTGAGCATGTGGGTTAATGTGATGTGTGCATATGAAGGGTACTCGGCTTTGTTGAGGGAGTTTACGAGTGTTCACTCAGGTACACAAAGGAAACAATAAGACCGCGAGCACATGTTGTAAGGTGCAGCTAACCGCAAACGACTTCTTTGGGAACGATTCACCTTTGTATGTGGCGGTTGGGTACGGGTGTTGAGCTGATAAATTATACAGTTCATTCGCAACAGTTTCTTTGAAAATTGACCCTTACTTTTTATTTTTGGAATGGCATGGTTTAGGAGCTTTCAAAATAAATATCTAAGAAATAATCGCCCCAGAAGGACATATGAAGACCAGATTGGTGATGTCCTGACCGAAGGTGGCGTGAAAAGTACTCGAAACCGGAGGTCATGTATGAAAAGATGTATGAATGTAGGTGAAGCGAAAGGGGTATGTCAGGACCGTGACAAATGGAGATCTGTATAGTCTCTGCCTACCTCTCTCGGAGACTGGCGTGAAGTGTATGTATGTAAATAATCTGTGCCACAAAAACAGATGGAATGCATAGATGGATAGATATTGGAAACATGACGTGTCTTCTAGATATCAATAATAGGCAAACTGTATATTGGTGATGGAGAAGCATTTCAGGATCGGAGGTTAATTTTTAGTCGGATGTCAATCATTTTATGGGCGCTTGTAATTGCGACGAACACCCCGACGATCAGCATTATGCTTGAATTAGGATAATTATTTATGTAGGTCCCTATTTGCCCCCCACCCTCCGTGCGCCGCGTTGGCATAGTCCTGAGACGTATCCTTTTCCTGCGACACCGATAAAGGGCACCTTACACACGCACACTTATTTTTAAACGGAAAATTATGTAATACTAGCTTTCCGCCCGCGGCTTCGCCCGCGAGGACTTCGGTTATATAGCGGTATAAAGGAATATTTTTGATTTCCCTCGGGAATATCATTTTTTCCGGGATAAAAAGTACCCTATTCTTAAACCGGACTTCTAACTATGTATACGTCTGCAAAATTTCAAATCAATCGGCAGTAGTTACGGCGTGAAGCGGAACAAACAACACAAACTGCACTTTCCATTTATAATTTAGTAAGAAGTAATTAAATAAAAATAATACACTACACGCCTTTAATCCAAAAGAGGGATAGGCAGAGGCACTTTTGCCCAAAGCAAGTACCCACGGTTCACGGGATTTAACCCAACGTGACAGGGGGTGAGCCCACGCCGTTATAGGGTTCCAACACCTTGTGTGTGCGGGTTTCATCACGATGTTGTCCTTCACCGTACGAGCGTTGCGTTGCGTACATAGGCTCTGAAAAAGAGTCCCATTGGTACACGTCCAGTAGCGGGACTCGAACCCGGGACCTCCCGGTTACAATTCAAGTATCCGACCAACTGGACCACAGACGCTAGTAAGAAGTAAGATAAGAAATATAACACAAAATAATAATAATTTGTCTTACCGAGTATAGATTCATTTTTCATTCAGAAGAGTATCTTACCTTGAGCAATGAGCACAATCCAGGTGCAAGCTGCCGCCCAGTGCAGGTAGTTGTTGGCGAAGCACCGCCAGCAGCCCAGCAGCGACACCGCCACGTTCATCCACGAGAAGGACACCGTCCACGCGATCTTCGTAGCCGGGATGTCTGCGGTCATGGATGAAACTATGCGATTGAATTATGAACAGCCTCAGAACTCTGTACTGCGTGTAAAATGACCCTAGCTATGGTCCTAGAAACGTTGTTGGGCTCGTCAATATGAACAACTTTTACTGCGGCGACAATGCGGAGAAACGAAAATATTTTTTTTGTCTCCATATAAAATAGACACCTTTCCCTGTAGGTGAATCAAGTAAACTAATAGTAAATTGTAAACACCTATTAAATTCTTAGTAAACTTTATTCAACCATTACCTATATTAACTACTTTTTTTAATGAAAATTACTAACGAACTGTTATATCCACCTTTAGTTACTGTAAACTGCTTGTACATAACGCCACGCTGTATCTTGTTCCATTGTGTCATCATTTTATTGTTATTGCGTTATTCTGTTTTCGATCATAATTATTATTTGTAAAAAGTCAGTCGTTATTTAGAACAGCTATCTTCAAAATTTGAGTTTTATTCCGAGGGTTGGGGTAAAATAAAGTTTTTAAAAAACTTGTTTGTAAGCTGCCCCAAAACAGAACGATTTCTAATGAATAACCCACTATTATATGTCCGTCAGTATACAACATTCCAATCAACCTTCACTAACGAACCCTTTGTCAAAGACAAAAAAAAAAAAAG
>SJJU01023388.1:0-19119 GCA_012932125.1 Conopomorpha cramerella | reverse complement strand
TTGACCACCATCCTGCCAGATGTTAAGCAGCGATGTGGTCTTGTAATCTTCGACCGCATCGCGTAACGACTGATCAAGTTTAACGATGTGTCAATCTTAATGAGGCGAAGGTTAAACGCGTGTTAATTATTACGTTCTTTCCTCACGCAACCGTACAATCCCTCGCTCGTGTTAACAGGCTGACCTAATTAAACCACATTAAAAGGAAAAGTTAATTGGGCCATTCTTTAAACTACCGCGTCGGTTTCTGTAATATTGATACCAATCTGTCTACGCTTACCTCCTATTTTGAAACAACAATATTAAAAGTAAAAAATTAACAACAAATTTCAACCAGTACCTCTTGGTCAGCCATGTTACTTCCACCCTCACGTTTTAATGAGTTTTTGACACGACATTGACTATTGACAACTTGATAGACTGTGACAATGACACCAACTTGAACACGAAGAGAACTATTTTGTTTGTGGCAGAATTGTCGGCTTTAAAGCTGAACATAAGAGCCAAGTATAAAAAAGTTATGTATGAGCGCCCGATGCGACGGGAAACTTCACTATAGTTTAAGGGCCTTACCAATAATGGCGGAATTGCTATTTAGAAGATACGCAAAGCTCAATTTAACTTGTCAGTTGTATGTCAAATGCGGAATAACCAGTTCAAGTAGACGTGTAATAACAGTTGTGTAAGTAAAAAGGCGTTTATTGGTAAGGGGGTAAAAATACAAGCCTAAGAAGAACATTACCTACAGACGACTAAAATATTTAGGTCGATAACATAACTCGCCGCCACGCACGTCTTTATTGTCTGCAAAGGCAGAAAACTTCGTTACCGGCCCCTTTTCATGGGCACTGGCGAGAAATATATTTCACTCGATAAATTTCTTACAATATTTCATAAGTAATTCGATCAGAGAGCCCTTGCCGTAGCGAAATTCAAAGTTAATCCGAAATACGTTGCTGTTTTGCGTAATTTTCACCTTTTAATCCCAGAGCGGGGTAGGCAGAGGCACTTGCTAAGCAAATACCCACGGTTCGCCAATAAGCCGTATTTAACCCAACGTGACGGGGTGAGTCCATCGCCGATATAGGGTTCACACAACCTTGCGGTGTGTGGGTTTCATCCCAATGTTGTCCTTCACAGTACGAACTTTGCGTTCCGAACTTAGGCTATGAAAAAGAATCCCATTGGTACACGTCCAGTAGCCGGACTCGATCCTGCGACCTCTTGATTTCAAGTCAAGTATCCGACCATCTGAACATATTTCGCTCAAAATATTTTTAGGAAGTTATTATTTTTAATAAGCAACCACTTAATTCCCTGTTGATCTGGGATTTTCATAGAATTCATCAGCTACCTTTCTTCCTGCAGGCCTAGCATGCGGGTCAAGAAAGACACGACATATACCAAATAAGCACTCTGATTGGCTGTTATGTCACGCTTCGTGCGACTCAGCTTGTTTCAACGAAACGCAGCGCATTATATCTCTCTTGTCACTTTTTTCTTGGAGCGCTGTGCTAGGACGACTGGCATGTCATAGGAGCCGACAGTAGGATTTGGAGATTTAGGTTTATTCAAACTGTGGCACGCGCACTATAAGGAGATTGCGCTTCGAGAATAGTCTACGTTTTTCAAGAGTGCCAACCGCAGACCAAAAACAACTATAACTCAATATTGTTCACCGGGTATATAGGCGCGAATATAATCAAAGACAAGCTCGAGCTTACCTTTGTTATTTTACTCGACGTTTCGACGCAGTTGTATGCGTCGTGCTCACGAGTGGACTGGACCCGGTGAACAATATTGAGTTATAATGTCTGTGCGCGTTTCATTAAACAAAAACGACTAAACTTGAAATCCAAAACTAACGTTTAGAATAAAAGTTGA
This sequence comes from Conopomorpha cramerella, assembly GCA_012932125.1. NCBI lineage: Eukaryota > Metazoa > Arthropoda > Insecta > Lepidoptera > Gracillariidae > Conopomorpha > Conopomorpha cramerella. The sequence goes on along the minus strand of SJJU01023388.1, from coordinate 17,235 downwards.
AAAAAATATCTTGAAAGAGCTTACTGCGTAGCAGGGTATATTTGGACCCAAGCTACAAAACTGAATTGAATTTTAATTTCCCATACATTTTGGTGGAAAAGAGACAGACAGTCCCTTAGCACAGCGCTCCAAGAAAGAAGTGACAAGACATATAAAGCGCTGCGATTTGTTGAAACAAGCTGTGTCGCACGAAGCGTGACATAACAGCCAATGAGAGCGCGAAGTTGTTTCATGTCGTGTCTTTATTGTCGCCCGTGCTAGGGCTGCTGAAGGTGCGGCGCTACTTGCAAGTCTTAAGTCGATCTGATTTGGGCACCCTTGATGTTTTGAGATACTCTCCATGCTCTAACGACACAAGAAGCGATATTGTGTAACGCCTTTAACCTACTAATACGTAATTTTGTCACTTCCGGGGCATGCTATATTTTGGCACATACCACTACCATTTCGATATCTATTCCGTGCTACACCGTTTCGTCACACACACCTGTTCCACCCCAATGTTTAATTTCGCACTCGAAGATTGTATCGCGAATCCCGGTGCGAACCGGCTAAATTAAAAAGGTTTTTCATTAGCTGAGAATCCACTGAGATCGCATCCTCTTTGCAGATAGCAAACGAGGTAATACTACCGTTTCAAATCCCCAGGCTTTTTAAGAAAAGTATTTTATGTCTGTTGAAGTGAGAGAGGAAATGGAAAGTGGTTATTAACTTTTTTTTCTTCTTCTCTGAACTGCTTCGCTGGTTTATCAACGCTACAATACGATACTTGAATGGTCTGTTTACTTTAAGGATTCTAGTTATTCTGTTCATAGATTTATTTCTGTCGCACCATAACAGATAAGGACGAAAATTCAAAAGCGTCTGTAATAGCTTGTCGTGTAAATCGATTTGAGAATACAGAAATATCATGACATGACTGACTGGTATTAAGGTGACGAGCTTTTCAATACTTGTTGTATGTGTCTGGATGTTTTATTTATATAAGTACTATAGGAGGTAAGCCGGTAGTGAAAAATAGGCACTTAACCAATTATTATTTAGATTTTTTATTTGTCTTACTTATTTGAGCTATAATAAGTCCCTACGGTCATTAATATCTTGGAAAATATTTGTTAATGTGCATGGCATAGGCTTGTCTTATACTACCGGCATACCCTCTAGCTTGGCCACTATTAACTGCTTTAACTTCGCCATTAGTACCTATATATTTAAAAAAAATGTATTTAAGTAAGTATATTTTGTTGTCTGCATTCCATAGTACAAGTGCTTTAGCTACTTATTATGGGATGATTAGGCAATGTGATGTTGTAAAACATTTAGGTATATTTGTTTATTTTAATCTGGTGTTTGTTACCGGCGACCGGCCAAAATGCATTTGAAATAATAATGCAAGTGTATTCATGTAAATATACAATGTTGGTATTAGAATACTAAAAAACATTACTGACGAGAAAATTCAAGTTGAAAATCATAATTTTGTTTTTCAATGGAAATACTTACTCGTTATGTTAAATAAGAAAGCATTTTAAATTGAGATGTGTTTGAATACTTTTGTTTTAGTATGCATGTTTTATATTTATTTCGAAATTATAGTGACCCTTGAAATAATGCGATCTTGATGCTGAGGGATTATTTATTTGTATATTACAAAGGTTTAACGACCGATATTTATCGCGAATTATTTTCGAGTACACCTGCTTAAAATAAAACAATGCATATGAGGCTTCCAGTAATATTGCGTTGTTTCTTCGAATAATATTAAAATTAAAATTTATTCTAGAATTAAAGTGAGTGATAGTAAATTTAGTCTCGTTACTATATTTCATCGCGGTTTTGTAATAAATAAGTATAAATAATGGTAATAATGGTATATGTAATAAGGGAAAGTTGCGGTTTGAAGGAAGACGTAGTGACCAAGATTGAAAAGGGCATGCTTCGGTGGTTTGGGCACATGGAGAGAATAGATGAAAGTCGATTGACGAAAGAGATTTATATGGGTGATGTAATGGGCCGGGTGAGTAGAGGTCGCCCCAGAAGGACATATAAAGACCAGATTGGTGATGTCTGACCGAAGGTGGCGTGAAAAGTACTCGAAACCGGAGGTCATGTATGAAAAGATGTATGAATGTAGATGAAGTGAAAGGGGTATGTCGGGACCGTGACAAATGGAGATCTGTAGTCTCTGCCTACCCCTCTGGGAGACAGGCGTGAAGTGTATGTATGTATGTAAATAATGGTATAAAATAAAGTCGCATTTCTCTGCCTGTCCCTATATGCGTATTGTAATACACAAAGCATTTTGGTGCAGGTTTTTTTTAACTTGGCTCTGATGTCAGCTTTAAAGCCGAACAAAGTAGCCGAATAAGTAGCGTCTGTGGTCCAAAAGAGCGTCTGTGGTCCAGTTGGTCAGTAACCGGGAGGTCCCGGGTTCGAGTCCGGCTACTGGACGTGTACCAATGGGACTCTTTTTCAGAGCCTATGTAGGTACGCAACGCAACGCTCGTACGGTGAAGGACAACATCGTGATGAAACCCGCACACCCAAGGTGTGTGAACCCTATAACGGCGATGGGCTCACCCCCTGTCACGTTGGGTTAAATACGCTTGGTTAACCGTGGGTACTTGCTTTAGCAAGTGCCTCTGCCTACCCCTCTTTGGGATTAAAGGCGTGAAGTGTATTTATGTATTTATTTTTTTTTATTTATAAAGTATTAACCCTTCCTCCCAATATTATATAGTTGGTGTCATTGTCACAGTCTATCGATAGAGTTGTCAATCGTCAAAGTAGTGTCAAAATAGCGTTAGAACGTGAGGGTGGACCATCACATTTCAATGTTGCGTGGAACATTACACGGGAATAACAAATTGACCAAATAGGAGTCCTCTTCTTTACTTCTCACTCTCACTACATTATTTTTCACCAGCACATTATTACACTAATTTCAACAATAAATTTTGAAAACGAGAAATAAAGAAGCCATTTGCATCTCATTGCTTCCCGTCTTCCGTCTTGTATTCAGAGTTATTTCAGCTGAGCTTGATCTTACTGAGTAATAGATTGATGTCAATAATGTACATTACTACATTACTGGTAATAAGCTGGGTGGTTGCTTGCATGTTCTGAGGGGTTCAGTTACATAACTCACAGGGGATCTCTTTTATTTTATTTAATGTTAATATCATTAAGTGCCCTTGAGCTGTTTACCAGTCAGGCATGTATACGGCCATCAAGCATTTGTTAAATTAGTATTAAGTCATATTTATGTTAAGTATACTTAGCAGTAAGCCTTGGCCTCCCGGTTCTTCTGGCCAGTAAAAGAAATTAATTCGAACCGGGGACGATTACTTTTGTTTTAAAGTCATAAATGACGTTCATCAAGCTTTATGTTATGCTACTGTATATCTGTATGTTATAGCACTTATAATGATGAAATAAATAATTCATCGATTACTGTCAGTTCTTCAATCCTTTTCTTCAGTTAACAATCCAAATTCAATAAAATACACAAATAAACTGTCAAACGGTACACCACAGATCATAAATATATTTGAATTCTTCTTGCCGCACAGATCAAGCTGTTGTCATACCCACGCGGAGATCTGCCTGAGACCCGATTTCGAGGCTCAAGTCTCAGCTCAGACATGACCGACTCTCACGAGACTGTTTCTCAACTGTGCATACAAATTCTTTGCTGAGACTGAGATTACATTGCATTTTGACAGTTCTGAGCCTTAGACCGACTTCGTCTTACGACTCTGAATACCAGTCTTAGGATCTGCTACTATCTGTTCTCCATAACCCATCTCCATAGGGAAATAAATTACTTATTGGTCTACTAACACTAGTTCTTGTTACTAACATAGATATAAGTACCTATATTAATTTACATTAGCCTCTAATTTTCGCGCATCCAGTTTTTTTTTTTTTTTAGTATCAAATGTATTTGTTCCAAAGTTCCAATACCCTAAGTACAAAGGCGACATACTACGGCGTAGCAAAATGTTTACGAGGACAATATAGTACATACATATCGCACAGTTAGAACAAAAAGGACCAAATACGAAACATGCCGATTTTGTAATTTAAGTTTTGTATTTTTTATGTTAAGGTTCAATTTCATAAAATGACACATTTTGTTTTGTGTCACTTTTGTTCTAACTGTGCGATATCTACAGTAGGCAATGTAAGTAGGCTAAAACAGAGATACGTACAGCCAATAATTCTCAAATGATCTTCTGCTATAACGCCATAAGCCTTTTATAATGAGTCCTCGGAGAGAGAAGCCACAAAAGAATCTTATCAACAATGCAGTATTTTTTTCTTTAGCAAATACAGGGCGGTAATAACTAAAATACTTTGAGCTATGTAGAGAAATAAACTCGAGAAATTTACAGCTCAACTTAAAGCATTATATGAAAAACTGAGCCGGCAAACGTTGTTTTGCCGATATACATTTTTTTTAAACACAATGTACAAGCATTTGACCACCATCCTGCCTTATGTTAAGCAGCGATGTTGTCTACCATGGAGCACACTTGTTCATTAGGTACCTATTCACCCGCAACTTGAAGACCTTCAGACTATACTGCGCAGGAAACACAGGCAAGTCATTCTACACCCTGACGGTTCGCACTATGAAAGTAGACGCAAACCGTTTGGTTCAACCTACTAGTGTGGATGACGTTTTGCCGTTCTCCTGATATTGGCCAAAATACAGTTTTCAATATCCAATTCCCATAATATCCGAACGAAATATTTTTATCTAAGCTAATGCGCTCTCAGAAGGGCAATGTGGTCTACGATGGAGCACACTTGTTCATTAGGTACCTATTCACCCCAGTGACTTGAAGACCTTCAGACTGTACTGCGCAGGAAACCCATGGGCAAGTCACGACTGACGGTTCGCACTATGAAAGTAGACGCAAACCGCAAACCGTTTGGTTCAACCTAGTAGTGTGGATGACGTTTTTCCGTTCTTCTGATATTGGCCAAAATACAGTTTTCAATATCCAATTCCCATAATATCCGAACGAAATATTTTTATCTAAGCTAATGCGCCGTCAGAAGCGACGACGTCATAAAAGCACCGCCATTCAAAACGACTTAACGGAAACGCCGATAAAATTCTACAGCGTCATACAACTACTCATGGTAAACGACTCGGTAAGTGGTAGCCATAAAAATGCCATGCTTCTGGTCATTGTCAGAAAGTAATGACCTTTCAGTGCTGTTTAAGCGACTTTAAAAAGGAGGATGGTTTTTTAAGTGACTTTTGCTATTGTTTTAAATCGGCTTATTCCGACTTTCCACCCTAGAAAATCTACCCCAGGGTAGATATTCGGAAAATGTGCGCTCGATTATCCGCTCCGCCATACAATTGAAAATTTAATTTGTATGACGAGGATGGATTCTTGGACGCGTGTTTTCCCACTACCTACACTGGTGGGTAGTGGGAATTTGCTTTAAAATGATAAATGACCTTGAACTTGATGTAAAGATAACGAACGTAGGATCATTTCATTCCACTTAAACAAAGAAATCTTTCTCAATTTTACCGGGATTGCATAATAATAATGAATTCTTAAATTTCCAAACGACTAGAGTTAGTAGCTTGGTACTACACGAGATCTGATAACTTTTTGAAAAAGTAGTATTTTGCATATCTTGGCAACCTCTGACATGAAATGTTTTTGGTGGGATATATTCTTCCCAAAATAAAAAGAATAATCAAAATCGGTTCACAAACCAAGAAGTTATCGGCGATGAAACATAACAAAGTATAATAAATAATATACGGTCTAATTGAAGATATTTGTGGTTTTCTCCTGGATGTCATTGTGAGAACTGAACTAAATTTAAATGGAACCAAACAGGGGCTTTATAAAAAAAGAATCATCTAAATTGGTTCACCCAGTGAAGGTTTTGCGGTAACAAACATAAAAAAAACCAACGAATTTACAACCATCATCCTCCTTTTTTTTAAGTCCGTTAAAAACTGTTACTAACACTATATTATAACGGGTCTCTGGCCTAAAATAAAAAAAAAACTTTTCCTTTTTCCTGCACAAATTACTCCTAATAGAAACTAATATAATTTTATCTCGAAATTCCCATCGGGAAGGACATAAACGAGATAAACGGCGGGTAACACCGGTGTCAAATAAAATGTCAAATAATTCTACTTTCGCCCGAGTGAAAAAGATTGAAAGAGAAGAAACGTATTGTAGGTTTTACTATGTTTACGGTTTCGTTGGCCGTACTTACCTAATTTGTAAGATATTAATTTGGAAACTCTAAGATTTAAGTGTCCTAACGGAGTGTAGGACGCCCTCAGGCAATGTGGACTGCTGATATACGCAAGATGGCTGGCAGAAGCTGGATGCGAGAAGCCGAAAACAGATCACAGTGGCGTGCAATTGGAGAGGCCTATGTCCAGCAGTGGACAAGTATGGGCTGATGATGATGATGAAGATTTAAGTAGTAGATTTTGTATCTTTTGTTCGCGTCGTCGTAACTGTGCACTTCTAGAAATATTACAAAGAGATTTATACTTTTTAGTATTCACCAAAACCAACCATATTACTTTTCGCTGCAGACTTCGTCAATATACTTCTTTTTTTAAGTAGGAGACAGATACTATATAGAGTTTTATTTCATTATCACAATCGAGCACATTTCAATACAATCGAATACAACTTAAAAAATACAACATAAATAACAAGTTGAGTACATAATCATTAAATAATCAAATCCGCTAATGCTTCGTTAACAAGGTATTAATAGTGTAGACATGTCAAAACAATTTTAATACAAAATAAATCAATAAAAAGTCCAATACCAATATACTAAGGATAGTATTTAAACGTGCATCAAAAAAGTCTAACCTAACTTAACTAAAATAATAAACTGTACATCAAAATTACTAACTTGCACACCTAATTGCCATTCTGATGATAACTTTGGCTTTTTAGGTGTGCAAGTTAGTAATTTTGATGTACAGTTTAGGTATTATTTTCCATATACTAATAATACGCGGGTACAAATAAATGCTCGCACAAGCTTCACCAATGCGAGATAATACGTATATATCAAGTGATCCGTACCTGAGTTCTGCGGCAGACTGCCCAGGACGCCAACTAGCGGCATTCCCCCGCTCCCCTGCTGTATCATCTGGTATGAAGCTTTATTACGATACGTTGAGCTCGTACGTTGAAGGAATCGTGTGGTGTGTGAACCCTATAACGGCGATGGGCTCACCCCCTGTCACGTTGGGTTAAATACGCTTGGTGAACCGTGGGTATTTGATGAGCAAGTGCCTCTGCCTACCCCGCTTTGGGATTAAAGGCGTGAAGTGTATTTATATTTTTTTTTAAGTTGAGCCGTTTGGGAATTATCGGATCTTACGGGAACCAAAGTGAATTCCGGCATAAAAGTTAGCTTTGATGTTACTATAAGAATGTGTATAAGATATCTGCATGCTAAATTTTTCGGCTTCTGTAACGGCAAATTGACTCCACCGATTTTTTCGTAAAAAGAATCAATATACAGCTTTGGACCCTGGACAGTTTTATTATACAGGGCGTCCCACAGCCATGCCACATGGAGGGAAAGTAACTTAAATATTGTAGATATTTTACTGAAAGAAGACATTATTTTAATTTCAATAAACAATTTTAACTGCAATCATAGATTTTTGAATAATTACACGTTTGAACCAGGAATCGAACCCGCTACGCAAGAAAAAATCACTCTGTAGCTTTATCATACCGATCGAAAGGGTTCATCAGAAGGATTATTTTTTGCTAAGTGACATAGCGTCAGAAATAAAAGGAAGACCATGATGAATGTCTCCCCCATTTTGAGTATTTGATAAATTGATTAATTTTGTATTAAAAAAGTATTAGATAGAAGATAGATTTGCAATCAATACACTAGTAAGTAATAGTACAGTCTGGTGTGGTTAAGAAACCTCCTCTATTGGATGCAACAACGGTGTTTACGTGGGAATCTTTGTACTAATATACTATGACGGCCAAGAAATCATCCAGCAGTGGTCGTCATATGTATGGCTGATGATGGCTAGACTCCACCCAATCATACTCCAAAAACCGCAGCAGCATTTGCAAATTGCTATTGGTACTTGGTTTGTTGTGCTTCACGTATGCAAATTCCGAGTTTTGAGGGTCAAACGTTTTTGCAAACTGCTCGGAGGCATACACGCAGAGAGAGTTATAGGAAACCACTGAGTATCCAATATTGAAACACAATGGAACTTCTTGACTATATCAAACTATATGAAGCTTTGAAACATCTTGAGGTCAAAATCCTATTTGTTAGACAGCGAGACTTCAAACTAACAAGCTTGAAATGTTTGATGGTTGCGAGCTTTGCGAGCAAATAGGTTTGCAGTGGAGATTCCGTGATGCACCGAATGTTCTGACGTATCCATTACGTAAGTTCCCGTCCGTAATTTCGCCAAAGTGAATTTCACCTTTTAATCTCTTCCAATTTTCAAGAAAAAAGAACTTCTCTAATGATTCAGCCTACAATCTTATTTTTATCAAGCGACTTCCAAAAAAGAATTTTTGTCAATTTGACTCTATGCTTCTTTATAATTTGTTCTCCGATTTATCTTGGAACGAATGAACCGAGTTTCATGCTTTTTTTTATTTCAAAGTCGGTCTTATGATAAGGAAACCAGGGTAGGATGATGGCAGACCGTGTAAATCTAGGTTAAGGTTATCTAACTTTAATAAAGTAATTTGTAGTAAAATAAGTAGATTACGATAAGATAAAGAAATGTCTATGAAATGTCTAAAGAAATGTCTAGATACGGTTTAAGTCGGTTATTTTATTCTTTAAAATGATTACAAAAAAGAAATAAAAACCGATTTACGCAGTTTCCTAAATATGAAGGCAGGATCTACAACTCTATAATTAAGTAAAATGTCAATTTAAGTTGACCGCCACCAAAGTCCTGCGTGGCGTGAGGTACCTTATCTGGCGTCTACTTAACGTAGCCACATCTAATACAATGTTGCATATATTCAGATAGTAATGTGTATATGTATCTCTATCGTTCAGATCGTTCGGCAAATCATCATACATACCAGATGAACATTCCATTTTTTACAAAACGATTTGCATCTACTTTCATGGCGCGAATCGCCAGGATGTGGAATGACGTGTCGGATGATGTGTTTCCTGCGCAGCAAAGTCTGGAGATCTACAAATCACTGAGGTAAATAGGTACCTAGTAACCAGGTGTGCTCCAACGTATACCACATCGACGCTTAACACCAGGAGGGCTGGTGGTCAAAATCAAGTTCACATAGCATACAAAAATGTTATTTATTCTTAAGATTCACTATTTTGTTGTGGATCAAAGCCACGACCTTCTGAAATAGACGCAATCGGGTCTACAGAAACAGTAGACTGTGTGTGTTGCTTTCATCCACGTCTCAGAAGACAAACCACGTCCTCCGACCAAATGCTCTTCTCAAAACGCCATTCGTAACCGAAATTTTTATTTCTTACTTCCAATCTGGAACGATAAAAATGTTGTTTTTGAGAAACGGGTTAGTCATCTGGATATAAATATTTGTCTTCGTCAATAATGGACGATACCTACCTCAAGAATTTCTTATAGAAAAACGCAAATATTGACCTAACTAATGGACACTCGAATAGCTGAACTTTGCAGATCTGGACGTCCATTCAAAATTGTATTTCAAACTAAAATAGTATCTTTGCAAAAGGAGTTAAAATCGAATATTCCGTGCTGTTGTTCGAAAGCTTCGCTCTATGAAAGATATTTCGTAGCGTGCACAAGATGCGCTGAGATTTTAGAAAATGACTAACTACTTACGTAATAGATTCTAGCACAAAATAATTTGGAGAGGACATTTGATGAATAGCTTGATACATTAAACGTCAATGATCGTATAAGGGTACAGCCACCTGACTACTTCCAACTATGTAGTTTCGACTCTGATGACCTACTACTACTGCTGGGTAGCCTGTATCAATGACTTATCACCACATTTTGAATAAATTATGAATGAATTCAGTTTTTGTAAAATATAATCTTGATTGCAATCTTCTAAAATGTACTGCCTACCCCTCTTTGGGATTAAAGGCGTGAAGTGTATTTATTTTATTATTATTTAAAATGTACTTGATCCCTAGACACTTTTGATGTGTGTATTAAGGAATCTGGCATTAAATCGACTTACGCTTTGTTTTACAACATCGGGGGTACGACACCGGCGATGGTGATTTCAAGTTTTGTAACGAAAACTGATTGAAAAATTACGGCAACGAGACGATTATTTACCAAAGCAAGAGATCGGAAATCTGAATTTCTTGAACTAGTTTCGGCCGACTTTCGTTTGATACCAATTAAAATGTACCTGAAATATTCGGTACTATAATTATATTTTAAATTCATTGTCTTTATCTTTTAACTGTAATAGAAAAAAAACTAGCTTACCTGGTGAAATTTATATTGTATTAGTGATAAAAAGGGACATTACATTACATTGAAAAACAAGTGTTGGTCGATTTTCGAACTACCCGATACGAACACAAAATTTCAGAGTCAAGAAAGTAATATTTGATAAAAGTAGGTATAATGTCGTAGATTGGCAATTTTGTTCAATGGATTTCGTATCATTGTCCCTAAGGGAGTAAGTACTAAAGAGAAAAAGCATTTCTATTTAGAAAATGCGTCTGTGATCTAGTTGGTTGGATACTTGACTTGCAACCAAGAGTTCGCGGGTTCGAGTCCGGCTACTGGACGTGTACCAATAGGACTCTTTTTCAGAGCTTATGCACGCAACGAAACGCTCGTACGGTGAAGTACAACATCGTGATGAAAACCGCACACCACAAGGTGTGTGAACCCTATAACGGCGATGGGCTCACCCCCTGTCACGTTGGGTCAAATACGCTTGGTGAACCGTGGGAATTTGCTTAGCAAGTGCCTCTGTCTTCCCAGCTTTGGGATTAAAAGGCGTGAAGTGCATTATTTAGAAAATGTACAGAAAATGTTTAGAACATGGGCAGGCAAGATTTTTGTGGAATATGCCTGCCAAGCGTGGCGATTATTGGCATTTCCCCCCAAATGATAATGAAAAAGGGGGAGGCCCTCGTCCAGCAGTGGACTTCATGTGGCTGATGATCATGTTGATTTCTAAGGAGCGCCACATGAGAGGTGAGACCGAACGTATATATCAAGGTTTTTTAATAATTCAATCATCATCATCAGCCCATACCTGTCCACTGCTGGACATAGACCTCTACAATAATTCAATAAGTAAAAAACTATTTTAGATATTTTTTTAATGAAACACGCACAGACATTACATCTCAATATTGTTCACCGGGTATATAGGCGCGAATATAATCAAAGACAAGCTCGAGCTTACCTTTGTTATTTTACTCGACGTTTCGACGCAGCTGCATGCGTCGTGCTCACGAGTGGACTGGAAACGTCTTTTATAGGAAACGTATTTTGGTCGTTGAATCGTCTGTGGTCCAGTTGGTCGGATACTTGACTTGTAACCGGGAGGTCCCGGGTTCGAGTCCGGCTGGACGTGTACCAATGGGACTCTTTTTCAGAGCCTATGTACGCAACGCAACGCTCGTACGGTGAAGGACAACATCGTGATGAAACCCGCACACCACAACCGTGAACCGTGGGTACTTGATTTAGCAAGTGCCTCTGCCTACCCCTGTTTGGGACTAAAGGCGTGAAGTGTATTTATTTATTTTATTTTTATTTTTGGTGGTAGTTACTGGGCTGACATGATGAAATCAATTAGCATTTGCTCTGACAAGAGCTTGCTTTCGGCTGTTTATGGGAACCGCCATGTTCACTCGCAGAACTGAGGCACGCTGTTATTTTGTGTAGATCGCATAAACATCCTTCAGGCAGTTGTGTGCACTGTGCAATGGTGGCACGACTAAGTAAGGTGCCTAAATATTCGTTAACTGTTTCGGCGGCAGTAAACTACACACAACTAAGTAAATATAAATGTCTAAGTAAATATATCTCGTTGTCTGATTTCCATAACACAAGTGCTTTAGCTACTTAACATGGAATGAAGGCAATGTGTGTGCTGTTGTACAATATTTATTTATTTATTTACACAACAGAAGTTTTAACGTTAATACGCTGTCACTGAAAGCGTTAACTGGTTCTCTTTTTTTTAAAGTAGAAGAATAGATACTAATTATTAATTTTCCACTAGTGTATCTTTCACAATAATTATTTTGTATAAATCTTCTTTATGAAAATTCTTAATTTTACATCCTTACTAATATTATAAAACGGAAAGTGAGTTTGTTTGTTTGTTCCGCTTTCACGCCGCCGTAACTACTCAACCGATTGCTTTGATATTTCGCATATGTAAAGTTAGAACTTCGGATTAAATAATAGGCTACTTTTTGTCCCGGAAAAAAATGATGTTCACGAGGGAAACTTAGATTTTTCCGTTGGAATGATAAGGTTTCTCATAGTTGTCCTTTGGTATAAAGGACAACTATAACCGAAGTCCACGCGGGCGATGCCGCGGGCGGAAAGCTAGTTTTCTTACATCTGAGCGACTTCAGAAAAACCTCTGCCTCTACCCTGGTACACTAAGCAAACGCCCATGGTTCACGCGCGTATTTAACCAGACGTGACAGAGAGCCCATCGCAATTAATAGGGCACACACATCTTGTGGTGTGCGCGTTAAACAACTCGGAATAAAAATAAGCAAAATGTTATTTAACTGTTCACAAAACAGAAATTGCAAAAGTAACCCTTATTACCTGTAAATAAGCACGTAGCACCCACTCCAACATCTTCAAGGCAAACGAGAAAACACTCCAACCACGCGAACCCGTTTTCCCTCTCGCCGGATCCCGAATTCCATTTGCTAGCCTTTAATATAACCTGCTGAATTTTCATTTCATTAAATATTATTGGATCTACGTTTCCCGGCCGACGTCGCCCCGCTTCCCCCTACCCCCGGATCGTTTCAGCCGCAAAATATGAAAGCTGGTATCAAAAGAACCGAAGACTGTAGACTATGGCTTAATAAAAACGTACCTACCTGTTTTCACGCAACCCAGCTAGGGTTGCGTGAAAACAAGGTAAATGGGCTTTGGATGTTAGAATACTTATTATTATATTATTTATATTGTGTTATATTATATTATTTATATGTAGTTTTCAAAGTCAAAATTAAAAGTTCTTTATTTCATCGTTATAAGTGATATAACATACAGATATACAGTAGCATAACACAAAGCTTGATAAACGTCATTTATAATCAAAAGTAATCGACTTTAAAATCAAAAGTAATCGTCCCCGGTTCGAATTAAACTCTTTTACTGGCCAGAAGAACCGGGAAGAAACTGGCATATTTTCAAATCGCCAAGGCTTACTAGTATACTTACTCAATCAATATGACTTAATACTAATTTAACAAATGCTTGATTTCCAGATACATCCCTGAATGGTGAACAGCTCAAGGGCAGTAAATGATATTAACATTAAACAAAATAAAAGGGTGCCCCCTGTGGGTTATGTAACTGAACCGCTCAGATCATGCAATCAACCACCCAGCTCATTACCAACGTTAGTAATGTTTTAAATTAGTAATTTTCAAAGCGAATTCAAAATAGGTGTCCTTCTCGATTCGATCGTATAAAATAATAATAAATAAATATTTTACAACAACACATTGCCTTCATCCCATGTTAAGTCCATAAATCACATTGTGTTATGGAAATAAGACAACGTTAATACTTACATAAATACATTTTCTTTTCTTTAAAATACACAAATCAAAAGTGTCTAGGAATCAAGAACATTTTTAGCTCTAAAAAAATTATTTATTTCAATCAAATCCAATCTTCTGGATTGATCTCTTACCTAATTCCCCATGCCTGTATCAATGACTTATCACCACATTTTGAATAAATTATGAATTAATTCAGTTTTTGTAAAACATATTCTTGATTGCAATGTTCTAAAATGTATTTGATCCCTAGACACTTTTGATGTGTGTACATACACTTATATAAATAGCAGCCTGTGGGAGGTCTCGGCAGGCCTGGACGCCCCGTGCACACGTGGCGGCGCACCGTCGACGGCGAGCTGAGAGCGCGAGGGCTGACCTGGTCCGATGCCAGAGCAGTCGCAGAGGACGGCGTGACGCCATCTTGTAAAGTCCCTTTGTAACACTGGGGCATCATAGGACTTAACTTAGTCAGTACTTATATAAATAGGTCACCCAGAAACGTCCAACAAGTACTTACTTAACCTTACTGAGAGACAGGCACTGCCTAGTTCAGGTATCGTATGAATAATAATGTTGTATAACATACTTACCTAATCTGAGATCAATTTGTAGGGATCAAAAACATTTTTAGCTCTAAAAAAATCTAATTTATTTAAATCAAATATAATCTTCTTGATTGCAATGTTCTAAAATGTACTTGATACCTAGGCACTTTTGATGTGTGTATAACCTTATAGAAATAAACGCATTCATTACCTAAGTACCTGTCAGCGGTGGGAATCGAACCCACGACCCTACAGAAGGCAGACATGCTGACCACAACACCAACGGGATATAGTGCACGGATTTTACCGTATAATAATAGTTTATGCACAGATGAAATAAATAAATGCAAAATAAGATTACAGGAATGATAAACAAGTTAACTTTAAAGTAATGGCTTTATTAACACAAGCTGTGACCCTCGGTATTTCCCTTTGTTAATTTCGGTATAAATTAAAGCTTAAATATCCTAATCCAGGTTACGTATGTACGTATACAGGTTCGTACGGAAATACCCTTTTAACCCTTAATCAGACCAGGTTAGATCATTTTTTGATGGATTTTGGACTCTATTGACGTTTGTTATTCTAATTACCGACTCCATCACATAAACCCGGATGATGTTTATCATAAAACCTAGCTTTTAAACACAATGTGAAATTATTCTTGAAATAGGTATGTGTGTGTCCTGTAGTGGTAGTGTCTCAAAAGGTACGTAACTTTTGAGATTATTCTCTGATAACTCCTCTGGAATATTTATATAATTTCAGTGAAGACATTCAATAAGGTTCAAAGTATGTGTTGCTCAAGTGGCTATATACTAGCCTTTGTTTCATTAAGGGTTAAGCAGCTATGTACTTTTTCTGTGGACCCCTACTGAGGACAAAATGGTCGAACCTTTCATAGAAAATATACTTCTTTTTCAGCACATTGGTCCACTGCTGGACGAAGACCTCTTGCTTGCTCCATCAATGTTGTCTATCCGCGGCGTATCAGGTCTCTTATATCGTCCGGGAATCTGACATCTGGTCTGCCTAAGCTTCTGCTTCCAAAAATGCACTAAGTAAGCACAAAAGTCGCAAACGAAGGTAAGGTGACTTTATTTTGATTGATATTAGACCGATGGTTCGACATGTAGCTTCATCCAATGGCAAGTTAGTTAAGGGACGGACCCTTAGCTAACAACACTGCTCAAAGATTAACCAAAGATAAGCATTCAGCTTACCTTCGTTGTTTGCCCGACGTTTCGACACAGTTACATGTGTCGTGGTCGCGAGCTGACTGGAGTACGGCGGCGGCGTCGTTCACTGGTTGGCTGCGAATCCGGAACTACCCTCAAAAAGTCACTGTTTCGACACGTTGATCTTTTTTCCGTTTTAACTGTACAAGTTGATCTTTTTTCCGCGCGAGGTTTAATTTTATTTAGCACTGGCTTCCACGTTTTAAACATTTAATATCATGTCAGTGCGCGTTTCCTTAAAAAATGATTTAATACTGCTCAAGTCGAAAATTGGCGGTTTTTATATTTTAATGCCATTGGATGAAGCTGCGTGTCGATACATTGGTCTCATAAAATAGATTTCAACCAGGCAGTAGCGGTAATTAAAAAAATAGTGTCAGCGCTCAAGTTGGTTGGCGTCGCAATCAGCACAGAAACAGTTTTTTTCGTCTCCTATAAAGTTGGTAAACATGACTTGAGCGATGTTGTAAGCTAAGGGACGATTTGTAAAGGTAAAAGATTCTAAATAAATCTGCAATACTCTCTCTCTCTCTCTTTGTACTGTATAATATGCATGCGGTGGTAGCCTGTAATTAGGACTGCATGTTATGTTGTATCCGACATAGAACCAATGTCATCGACATAGCTCATCGTTTTAGCAAGCTGAAGTGGCAGTGGGCCGGCCATATTAGCCGTAGAACCGATGACCGTTGGGGAAAACGAGTTCTCGAGTGGAGACCGCGTCTCGACAAACGGAGTGTAGGACGCCCTCAGGCAAGGTGGACTGATGATATACGCAAGATGGCTTGCAGAAGCTGGATGCGAGAAGCCGAAAACAGATCACAGTGGCGTGCAATTGGAGAGGCCTATGTCCAGCAGTGGACAAGTGTGGGCTGATGATGATGATACCACAGTGTAGTAAACATGACAAAATTGTCATTTCAGGTCCAAGTAAGTTTCAATATCCTCTGAAATGCAACATTGAAACTCCAAAGCGAAGCTTCGCAGTATCGGATAATAACTTTCGATATCAAGTTGCAATTACGTTCAGTACGTGTATTCTCCTACTATTTCTAAGCACCGATTCGAAAGAAGATTGTATCGCTCTCTCTCTCATGCTGCATCGTTTAGAGCGGGAGAGCTTGATGCTTCGGGCGGATTTCATTGGAGGTATATGACGACGCAGTTCAAGCGTGACCTGGGTGTCGATTTTGTCTCACGTAATAAGAGATAGCTGCAGTGGACAGGTCACTCGACTTGCATTTTTTTTTATTGCAAACTAGTTGTCTCGGCAAAAATTTGTTTTGCCATAGGAATTCGCATTTGATGAAATACACCTTTTAAGCCTTCCCTGGACTCCCACGTATAATTCAAGACCAAAATTTGCTGAATCGGTCCAGCCGTTCTCGAGTTTTAGCCAGACTAACGAACAGCAATTCATATTAATATATATAAGGAAGTCGCCTTTGTACCCCGTGAATTGGATGATATACACCTTTTGAACCTTCCCCTGGACTCCCACGTGTAATTCAAGACCAAAATTAGCCAAATCGGTCCAGCTTTTCTCGAGTTATGGCGAGACTAACGAACATCAATTCATTTTCATTTCATAGTGTATGCGTATAAGCAATACACATACAATACACATTAAGGACGCTTTCAAACTGTCTCTGGTC
>SJJU01023383.1:0-10418 GCA_012932125.1 Conopomorpha cramerella | reverse complement strand
ACCCTATAACGGCGATGGGCTCACCCCCTGTCACGTTGGGTTAAATACGCTTGGTGACCCGTGGGCATTGCTTTAGCAAGTACCTCTGCCTACCCCGCTTTGGGATCAAAAGGCGTGAAGTGTATTTTTTTTATTTTTCAGTTAGGTTATGCCTTCGCATTCGTATAAACTACAACTTGTATCTCGTTTGTGGTAGGTAGTACCACTTTAAAATTAGGCATGTCAAAATCATAATATGTTTTTGGACATCCGGCACGTAGGATGTCAGGAGATCTGGCTCCAGGAAGACGACAATGGGTCCAATTCCGCTTCTCATGCCGCTCACATAATGCTTTAGTGATGAGCTGAGGCATTAGTAGGGCGTCTGGGTGTTTCACGCCTTTTAACCCCAAAGTGGGGAAAGAAAACGAACTTGATAAGCAAATACCCACGGTTCACTAAACGTTTTATTTATCTATGTATGTATTTACTTAAGTATAAATCTGTCTCTGGCACAGGATATCCACGTTTGGGGGCCTGATAACCGTGTGTAAAATATCCCAGGATATTTTAACATTTTTTACATCTATTCTTTTTACGACTCTAATCAAGGCGTGACGTAATTTTTTGTAATCAGACGATTGTCACGTAATTACTCTCGTAAGGTGGTATTTTAACAACACTTAAATTACTTTACATTCCTGATAAACGATTCGGAGAACAGATGACGTAAAAGAGAACATCGTGTCACCTTGGAGCTGCAGTGTCGGATGATGTGATGAAACGGTGAAGTGATTAACTCAAAGAATAAAAAATAATAAACACACACACATACAATCACATCTGTAACCCCCAAAAAGGGGTAGATATGTAGATAAAAAGGCCACATTTAGAATAACAAAGAGTTACGTCATTATGAGCCTTCAGTTACAAGTTGCTAGCTCATAGCTTGAATAAACCTACATTTCCAGATCCCATAGTCGGCCCCTACGACATGTCAGAAAGAAAGACAGCTGATGCTTGGTATATATGTACACCCCTCACATGGCAAGTATAATTGCTTCAAAGCGAAAATTTAATTAATACATCAACACATTAATCGTACGCAAATTTCAATACGTTGATTTCAAAACAAATATACACACTAGCGAAAAATCGAATGTAATCGAGTTGTAAACCTTTTTCTAGCATAATCGGGCAGTCGTCAAGTGAAAACCCATCCACACTCATCCATCAAACCTTCAATTATCAACGCGAACACAATGTAACGACACAACTACACAGGCATTTTCCTGTATTTCGACAGCTTCGCGTGATTATCCTCTGTAGACGTTACCATTGGATTCTAGGGAAAACTCTTTATAAATAAATCCTTTGGGGAAAATTATTGTGATTAAACATGCTGATATTATTTCTCTACTGTCAACTTTGAAGTGTTATGTTTTCATAAAAAAATACTGGCATGAGTAAAAGGTGTGTTTTTGGAGCAGATTCCAAAAACCCCAATAAACTAATTACAGGGAGCCTGGGCTCCTTGTAATTGCTGATTTTTACCGTGACATTTATTTGACAGATCTTCGTTCCTTTTTCTATCACTAAGGAGATATTTTATATATTGTGCAATTGGAGAGGCCTATGTCCAGCAGTGGACAAGTATGGGCTGATGATGATGATGATGATGAAGGAAATATTTTTGTAATGAGAGTGTGAAATTAGTAACAAAAGTTGGGAGTAACACCTCTAAAAAAAATGGTAAATCTTTGTATTTCAGAAGTTTTAATAAGGCAAGGAAGATTTTTTAATAGAAGTACCGTGACCAAGCAGCCTTCCCTTATCGACGTTCTGTTCACATCTCGCGCGAGGTCATCGACCCAATGCCCGGATCTCCAGGGTTATTGTGTTTGGAGGGAAACAAGTGTTCCTGCAAAATGTGCTTAATAAATCTCAAAGTAAGCACATTCTGCAAACACGCTCCAGTGAAAACTGGGGGTAAAGTTGACCTTAGTGTACGAAACATTAAGCGTAGTATTTATAGAGTTAGTGAAGCGCTAGTTCACTGCTAGTGAAGGTTTCAAAAGCTGGTCGAATGTACGGACAAACTAAGAACTAAGTTGATATACTAAAAAAATAGTTAGACAACGTTTTAACTTTTGGTCTAGTCTATAACGAATAACGAAAGTTAATTTGTGTAACTTACATAGAGCCTTACCAATAAACGCCGTGCAAGTAATTCCAAAGGTGTACTGTACAAATAACACGTTAAACCTCGTATAACTTCGGAATAATCATATATCATCATAACCATGTTTTTGTTAAAGACTAAAGTAAGACACACCCTGAACACCTTATCTTATTATACGAGTAGGTAAATAATTAAACAGAGAGCCTGGTATACAAGGTAGAGAAGAGAGCCGACAGAAAACAATGCATCGATACACATGAGATTAATATGTTTAAGATAAATGTCACTATTACTTAAGTAAGTAAGTATAGTCGAAAGTATACTTCGAATAATAGTACTCACAAGAAGCCCAGCGAGCTCTTTGTTCAAATGTTTGCCAGAGTTTCCAGATACTAAGGCTGAGTTGCAGAAAGGAGCTTTAACTTCTAAATTGACTTCAATGAACCAATCAGAGCACTGAAGTCAAGGAAATACTGCAATGCTATTGGTCCGTTAAAATAAAAAATACTTTTCAAATTTAAAGGTCCTTTCTTAATTTAAATAATACAAAATAATTTACCAGATGCCTCCCTTTGACGCCCATCCTCGTCTCTTCCTTTTGTTCACACGAAAATATAATGTCCACCAAATTTTAACACAAATTCCAATGACACATCACTCATCTTGACATTAGTCCCCACACGCTCTACACTGTGTCTTATTATTCCAGGAATAGGTATATGACAATCTGGAGTGACAATAGAAAAAAAACCAGCAACTATAAACACTGTTGTGTTATTTTTAACAATTTTTCGGGTTATAGCATTTCTATAAAGAATCTTTCTAGTTTTCCGCTTAGTAGGCTAGAATAGAATAATACTTCAGGCATAAATAAAAATAATATCCGAATGTAATAAAATGTAGTAAATTTTAAACTTACTTTTTAGTAAGTTTTTCATGTTCCTAACAAGTATGAAGGATATTATAGCGAAGTGTCAGAGTCTAGTCTACGTCTGCCCCCCTCCAATTCTGACCTATTCCGAATCTAAATGGTATGGATTTAGAATCTAATTCTTCAAGTCCAGAATGACCTAAATATTAACAACATACAACCACATCGCTGCTTAACACCAATAAAGATGGTGTTCAGACGTTTGCTTGTACTATAGTAAAAAAAAACTATTTAGTGAAGGACTGTAATATCTGCCTGCCCCTATATGAGAAAGCTATGCGTGATGTATAGTAGAAAACACGCGTAAGACTGTCAGATTGTACTCGTACACTGCTGACGTTTGCCTCCTTAATATTGTGCCAAATCAATCGATCGTAGCCCGTCCCAGTATCGAAAACGCGAATGATTAATTAATTATTTATTGTCTCAAAAGGCCTCTCCATGTTGAAGCCAATGTCCCAATGTTGGAAAGGACTGGGCTAGAGTCGTGAAACTCAACTAATAATAATTTATTGCTGACGTCGACATACACCTATAGAACTATATAGAAGATATTTGAGAATCAAAGAAATAGGTAATATGAATTGTATTTATTAAAAACTGCATCTCCAAATCATCGATAAAATATTCTCATCTGTCAATTTTATCAATATGTCAATACGAGATAGGGGAAATCAAAAGCGAATCCGGTAGTTAGTCAGTAGCAACAAAAAAAAGAAGGTTTTTCACAAAAATTTGTAACCTACACTGACACCTACACATACATGTATGTGTCAGAAACACTGCAACCAAAAACTAACAGGCGGGAAACAAACAAGTAAAAACCAATAGATTGAATTCCAGTTGTATTGATGCAAACGTGCCAGTCAGCTCGAAAGTAAAACTAGAAAACTTCATCCGTGGGCGGTGTTTTATTCATTCTGGCTTGTCGTTTATCCTTTACTTTTTTATCAATAGTCTAACTTGTCTAATTTTTTTAAAATTTTTCGCACATGTCATTTCAGTTCAGTACCTTTTCGAAACCTTCGCTTCGACACAAGCTTGGGTACGGGTAAGAAAATTCTCTCTTTTGGATCTTTGCTTTCCCGTGCTGGATTAAGGGGTGATTTAATTTCCATATATTGCAGTAACTAGTTTTAACAAATCATCATAGCTGAAAAGTTACGACTTCTTGCATAATCAGTGACATTCAGCCCTGAAGTTTCGTGACTCGCAACATTAATAGGTAGCTCTTTAAAACAAAACTCCCGTGTCATTACCATCAACCGAATAAAATCGGGTCAAAAACTTTATACATCGTTACATGCTGCACACAATGGAGCACGGAATCGGGGCAAGGGAGTGTTGGTGGATCGCTTCTGCGAAAGCAAATGTCACTGCAAATCCTATTTTTATAAAATCAAAATTATCCTTTCGTGCTACGCGGAAGATAATACAAAAACACAACACGTCCGAATCACGTGATTAAATTATATAGTATTTTCATCAATAACCGACCCGGCGTGACTATACGTCCGCGCGTTTCGGGGTCCGAAAGCAAACTGAGGTGGATGGAAAATCCACCACCGCCCTACATACAAGCACATCGGGCGGGTAACGACCAAAGGACGCGATTCGCGCTGGTGAAATTTCAACTTAAATTCAAAGTTATTAAAAGTGTTTTCAGCTTTACACGTGGGTTTTGTTATCATTGAACTGGCGTTCCTTTGCTGGATGTTAGCTCTTATTGCATTATCCGAGAATTGCGGCAGCTGAAACCATGTTTTCCTATGCTCGTGAAACGTGTCTCTTACATTAACTACCTGTACCATATAAACTTCTAAGTACTTATCTACCTATGTTTCTGTAACAAGAAAATAGTGTGCTCGACATGAGCTTCTGTTGTATATAACAGTGTATGAATGCAGATTCTGAAATCGCGTGATAGGAAGCCGGGTTATTTACAGCCAAAATCTTAGACTTTATTTAGTCATGAACTGTGCCACATAGAACGGAAGTACCTACCTAAAATAATAATTGAATTTAAAAACAATACCAAGTAAAACATTCACAGATGTGCAAATGACAGCCTGTATCAAGCGGAAATCAAACTCACCGTACGAGGAAATAAAATGGCGAGCAATTTTTTAAGAGCACCGATCGCGAAGCCTTTCGACTTTTGGATTATTATTTTATCAGATTTTTTTTATATTTTTATTTACATTGAGCCCTCTTCTCCCGTTGCATCATGGGGTAGACAGAGGTTGTTACAATATAACAACCTATGTAGTTTGATTATTTTGACATAACACTCCTATTTCTCGTACAACACTGTAACTATAATGCATGTAACATGGAATGCAAAATTGTCAACATTTACAGTCTTTAATACAACAAAAAAAAAAAAGATTAATGACTTTCTTAAGCAATTAGCTGAGTGACATATTAATATCATGTATATACAATTACCGTGCCAAATACGGACGAATCTAGCTATAAAACAACCCACGAACTATTTACAAACTATACAAATAAAATACTTCAGATCATATATTGATAAGAGTGAGAGAGCACTATAAACGATAGTATAACGTTGTTTCTATCGACACATACATTATGCACGATGTGTTTCGTGAGCGTTAGCAATTGAGTCAGGAAAAACGTATTAATCTTAATAGACTATTAATGTCCGCTCATTAAAGTAGCAATGCGTTGCCAAAACGAGTCGGCAAGACATAAACGTTATACAATAAAACACTCCTTATCTATTTTGCTATAAGTCCAAATGTTTTAATCATGTATAAGGCATGTGTAAGGCAGATACCACCCACTCACTCATTTATATTACTCACTAGCTGTGCCCCTTGAATTATCCCGTTCCCGTAGGAATTTCAGGATCAATTATAAGATATATACTGCGTGTCTTAGAACCGTTGTTGAGCTCGGAAATATGAACAATTTGTTGAATAGTATTAATCCAGGTTATAATCTAACATCCCACCAAGTTTCGCCAAAATCCGTTCAAAAGTTTCACCGGGAAGATGTATCAAACATATTACATTAAAAAACTTTCGGATCTTTGTCATATTATTTTTCGAGAAGGAATTTTCAGTAAAAAAAACTTCATACTCGTGGAATAAAATTAAAGTTCTTTTAATCACATTTAAACCTAGAAGCATTTTACTTCGTTTCAGTAACTATTCCAACTAGTCTGAAAACGAACTAGTAGAACGGTACAAGTTTCACGTTACTGTTTAATCGTTGTTCCTAAAGTTTGAATTCACATTCTCGCTTTCTAGAAGTCTAAAAATTAACGTAATACAAGCAATCGTAACTAAAAGTTCAATATTATACTTAGCCCCTATAGAGCAGAAACGTAGTTACGTTTTAAAAAAACCATACACTTGAATATTTAACGTTAATAAAATAACCTTTGCAAAAGAAGAACGTCGTCATTAATTTCAGATGGAAATTCAGCTTACGCGAATCAAAAACTTTTACACTTTTGAACAACTGGACGTCTTCGAGGGGGGGAAGAACACAGCATGGTGTGTCGATGCCACTACGAGATAGTAACAGACATGGTTCCTATGTATGATTCTTGAGTACAACGATTTTGTATACTTGAAATTAAAGAGGAATGTTGCAAGTTTCTCAAGTAATTTCTCAGTTTTCAATTAATGTATATTTAGATGCACGTGAAAATCTCAAGACCAATAAATACGAGCGTTTCTACAGTTTATACTGCAAGAGACGTTTCAATTTTGCAACAATGTTACCGCGACTGCACAAATTGTAATACTCTCTTAAAGTTTTACAACTTTACTCAAATAAGAACTTATTTTCTGCTTTGGCATTCTAGATTGTCGGAACTGCTCTCCTGCTCTCGAGATGTTGGAATTCCTAGAATCTAGGTCAAAAAGGGAGCCACACGATTTTGATACTTCGTAGCTGCGGGGGTTTTTCAACTCTACCAACATGTAATAAGATCGAGAGACTAAGACAAATTCATGTTTTCAAACACCGCTTGGTGGTTGGGGGCAGATTCTTTGCAGTTAAGGCGACTATTAAGACAATTTCGGAAGGACAAATTGAAATCTTAACTTAGGTCGATTAATTTGTTTTGTCATGATTGGTTTTAATTAATCAAAACGAATGAATCCAGAAGAAACGAGTGATCATATTCTTAGTGTTTCAACTGCACAGCCTAGTGTGACTTTAATTTCAAAACTACGCAACCGTGGCAAGTGGTGTGAATCAAAATATTGCCGCGCGGTCCTTTTTTTTTTTTTTTTTTATACCACAAGGGTGGCAAACAAGCATGCGGCCCGCTTGATGGTAGGCAGTTACCGCAGCCTATGGACGTTTACAATACCGGGGCATCGTTCACGCGTTGCCGACCCTGTAAAAACCTCTTCACTCCTCTTTTGAAGACCCCATACTGTAGTCCTTTGGGAATACCTCAGCAGGGAGCTCATTCCACAACCCCAGCGTACGTGGGAGGAAATGCCTCCGAAAACGGGTAGTACGAGACCATTTTGGTTCTAAGGTGTGTGGATGAACGCCCCGCCTGCGGCGAGCGGTGCGATGGTAGAAAGTGGCCGTTGGCATCATGTCGAACAATTCCTCAGAACACAACCCGTTATACAAGCGGTAGAACACGCATAAGGAGGCGAAGTCTCTCCTTACACTTAAAGGTTCGATACCGCTTTTGAGCTTGGCGTCGTCGACAATCCTCACAGCGCGTCTTTGTACCGAGTCGAGAGGTCCAAGCTGGTATTTGGGTGCTCCCGCCCATAAATGGCAACAGTACTCCATGTGAGGCCGGACCTGCGACTTGTACAGCTGCAGTCTTTGCCTCGCAGTGAAGTACCGCTTCGCCCTATTGAGCACTCCGAGCTTTTTACCCGCCAACTTGGCCTTGTCTTCCAAGTGACTACGGTACTGAACGTCGCTGGAAATTTCGACCCCAAGGATGCTCAGGCTCTTAAGGATGTTAAGGGGTGTTATGTCCTTGGTAGTACACTCTTCAAAGACTGCGAGGTAAAGTGGCTACCCTATCGGTCATTACTTAGTTGATACAAAAATGCCCTTGGACATTGAATAGTAATGATTCGCGATCCATACACGTGTAAGGTTTAACACTATTTACAAAGAGCTAAAGTGGCTATTTGTTGAAAGCTTAAAAAAGTTGTTAGGGGCCAAGTCTACTAATTCCAATCGTGATATTTGCTATGCTTTACTAACACAACCATTGCACCTGACAGAATAATAATCATCATTGAGGTAGCAGAGAAAGGCGTTTGTCAAAAAAAAAGGAAAGACTAGATGGCGCTGAAAATGTACCGTATATGCGTACCGCCAGGATGTGGAACGACTTGCCGGAGCCTGTGTTTCCTGCGCAGTATAGTTTGAAGGTCTTCAAGTCGCGGGTGAATAGGTACCTACTGAACAAGTGTGCTCCATCGTAGACCACATCGCTGCTTAACATCAGGCAGGATGGTGGTCAAACGCTTGTTCATAGTATTAAAAAAAAAAGTTTACGAAAAGGAACCTATGAATGTTGACGTCCAAGTCAATTTGTTTATTATTTCTGTATATTGTGTTTCAGACTATCTCTTGCTATGTTTGTACAGTTTTCGTACATCTCAAATCATAACATGATCAAAGAACTGTCTTGACATTTCTAATCAATTCAATGTGACAATGTTTAAGACCATATACAAGAATTTAAAAAAGAAAGATTTATGTGAATCCAGAACGAAATACTGTCATACCCACCACAAATAGACTTGAAAGCCGCGTACGACCTACTGTCTATTTTCCACCAAAATGTATGGAAAACGATGTACTTCTGGATCCAAACTGTCATTTTAGTACCAAAACATTGTCCCTTACTCTATTTATTTTATTCTATAAGTCAGTTTTGGATTGTAAGGACCTTACTAATAATGGCGGAATTGCTATTTCGAAGATACACAAAGCTCAACTTAACTTGTCAGTTGTATGTCAAATATGGAATAATCAGTTCAAGTAGACCTGTAATAACCGTTGTTTAAGTGACAACGTGTTTATTGGTAAGGGGGTTAGTCTAGTTGTGTTTAAGTCTTGAGCTACATAACCTCTCAAAACCCAAGAACCTGAACATCCGCCGAGTTGCGCCGCGGCGGGTCGTCTAGTGACATTTCGCATAGCTCATTACAATCTCAAGGCGGAGATAAGGTGGTGTACGTGTGTAACAGGATTGTGCTAAAGTCGCGTAGGAAGCCTTAGAAGAAGCAACCACTGCCGCCGCCGACGTCGCAAATCTGTTGCCACTACAGTACGGCACCGCCCACTTTGCGTAATATCGTTTATTTTACTTACATAAACTAACGTCCCATGATGATATGGGTTCAAAATAGAATGCATCAGCTGCCATTTCTTACTGGCATATCGAAGGAACCGACTAATTATGGCATCTGGAGATGTAGGCTTATTCAGGCTATGAGCTAGCAACTTGTAACTGAAGGCCCATATTGACAATCTAAATAATAATCTTACTAATATTATAAATGGGAAAGTGAGTTTGTTTGTTTGTTCCGCTTTCACGCCGTAGCTACTGAACCGATTGCTTTTGAAATTTTGCAGACGTATAGTTAGAAGTTCGGTTTCAATAATAGGGTACTTTTTATCCCGGAGAAAATTGATATTCCCGAGGGAAAACAAAAATATTCCATTATACCGCAATATAACCGAAGTCCACGCGGGTGAAACCGCGGGCGGAAAGCTAGTCGATTATAAACAATAGTGCTGCTTTGCGTGAAGCGATACTAAATGCCAATAGTTCGTGAGATTTCTTCCCCATTGAAAATAGGCCATAAATAAAATTACTTTTAAACGAAAATCGGAACGGAATATTGAAACTATTACACTTGATAATATATCAAATTGATTACCTACGCTTCGTGATACATAAGATGTAGGTACATGTATTTATCTAATCAGACATACAATCAGTTACAAGTCGTATGACATAAGCGCCGGTTGGAGCCATTGTTCTACATAGGCTAAAATTATTATGTACATAATTGTATGTAGCCTAAAGGGTAAAGGTGTTTGACTTGCCAGCGAGGGTACCAGTTTCGTTTCCTGCACTCGGGGCGTGTAGTACTGAAATTAATTTCTAAGTACCAGTGGCGTGCACTGGCTTTTACGATAAGGTAGGCAGTAATCCCCAAGGATTGACACCTATTTATAGGTAACTTGTCTTTACGAAATATAGGTACCTACCTATCTACTCACCCACAAAACACAGGACTTTCGTTAGCCTATGTCGTGAGTACAACAAAAACATCTAGCAATAAC
>SJJU01023378.1:0-12609 GCA_012932125.1 Conopomorpha cramerella | reverse complement strand
TACAATGTTGCAGAGGAACGGAACGGCAAAATGGTACAACTTTGCCATATCGTCCCACGGGCGAACGTACGAGTGCCTCGGGTGGCGCGCGCGCAGCTCGCATTTCGACAAAGTGGCGCCATCTACACTCGTGGTCGCTTTTATAGGTAAGCTTAACTTATCTTTTGCATTTTTAATTTCGAGGAGAAAATGCCACGAAGTCTCACTAAAACCACTCCGGTCGGATTTTAGAGTTCGTTGTTGACTTTAGGATCCCTTAAGTGTTTTATCTATTCTATCTTCCTCGCACTGCTACCTATGCGATACACGAAATGTAGAAACTATGTTTGGAGCTGGTGTAATAGCTTTGGCATAAAATGGTGGAATTAACTTAGAAATGCTCAAAACAATGGTCCAATTCAAAGTGATTTGACGTAAATACTGATATAACATCTCAAAATCGACTGTTACCTGTCGAATAACTTTGAATAATTATATTAACGAATGCACTAAATATGTTATTTATTTTTTCATGCAGTAACTGAACACAAAACTTTATTTGCTCCGTGTTATATCCGCAGGTAATTTCACGGAAGAGCCACCATCACCT
Source organism: Conopomorpha cramerella (assembly GCA_012932125.1). Taxonomy (NCBI): domain Eukaryota; kingdom Metazoa; phylum Arthropoda; class Insecta; order Lepidoptera; family Gracillariidae; genus Conopomorpha; species Conopomorpha cramerella. The sequence goes on along the minus strand of SJJU01023378.1, from coordinate 12,020 downwards.
GCTCAAGTGGAGGAGGCGAAACGGTTTTTCGACGAGTCTGTCAGCCAGCGGTACCTTCAGGCCGACTACACGATCATCGGGAAGCACACGCTGTATAAAGCAACACACCTCTTCCGAAGGCTCAGCTCTATGCCACAGTGGAACAAAGAATTGTCAGACTCCTAGTGCTAGTTACTTTTCCCCCTTATACATACGTTTTGTGGAGGTAAAGAAGGGTAATATTTGCCTGATTTTCACTTTGCAGAAGCCCCAGCACGCGCGTCAAGGAAGACACGACGAGCTGTGATTGGCACGCTTAGTGCAATGTTGCTTCAACCAATCACAGCGCATTAAATGTGTTGTCATGGCTTTTTTGGGGGAAAACTGGTGTTAAGCTACTATATTTACTTGCGCCTTTATATCCCCATTGGTTTCGCTAGGTGTCCCATCGTCGCCTGTGGTAGAGTCCAACAATGAAATTAGTACAGTCAATACAGAAAAGTCGACTTTTTTCTTACATATATGCACGCGCGAATTGAGTAATGTAATCTCTTTAACAGTAATTTTTTTTAATGCGATAACCCAGTGAGGGTATTTTCAACGCATAAAATAAACAATATGAATAAAGGGGAATAGTGTAAAAATATTGTTTAAATGATAATAAGACCGTGATATTAGACTAGTAAGAGTTTGTAAATATCTCAGACGATGTCAGGTTTTATGACTAAAAATGTTTCTGTAGGATTGTAGGAGGATTTTGTATTTATTTACGAGACGTTTTGCATAAATCATTTGCAACTGACGTGATAATGTTGACAAGGGACGAGAAATGATTTTGTATTGAGAGATTGAGTTCCTGATCATATGACATACAATAACTGATCAGTAAGTTTGCCGAGATAGTATAGCCACTAAGAATGTACAACTTTAAATTAAAAACTTTGGCGAGTAGGGCACTCACAGCCCATGATACCAAACATCTTTCCCCAAGGATCCCTATGTAAAAAAAAAGAAAAAGAAATGTCACCTGTACCTACAAACTTACCGATGATTGTATCAAGACGTAGTTGTTTTTTTTATTATTACATTTTTTTATTACACACAGACATTATAACTCAATATTGTCCACCGGGCATATAGACGCGTCCACTCGTGACCACGACGCATGCAACAGCGTTGAAAGGTCGAGTAAAATAACAAAGGTAAGCTCGAGCTTGTCTTTTATTATATTCGCGCCTATACATATATCCGGTGGACAATATTGAGGTAATTGTTTTTGTTATAGGTTTCCTTGGGGAAAGTTGTTTGGGATTATGGTGCAGAGTGACTTTCTGGATGATGTGCTAACATTTTGAATTCAAAATGTTCGTTGTATACTTTAAGCTGGTAGAGTAAACAAAAATCATATGAGCGTTGTCATATGATGGTTCAATATTCTTATTGAGAATTACCATTAATGGGTATTGTTTAATTCTTTTGATGAAACACTGACAAAATGTGGAACGGTTTCCGTTCATGTTTACTCATCATCATCATCATGCACTCACTACACATGAATTACATGCAAGCGCTTGTTTATGCTTTCTGTTCTCTCGCACACACTCCGATTTTAGGTCTTTTTCCGGTCATCCACCCTAAAAAACCCCTAAATTGTACCAACTGTTCTTACCTAACCTATGTTGTAAAACAATCTTCTAAAATGCTAAGCAGCTTTTAATTACTCTCATGGACACGTTAAATCCGACCTCGGATATTTCGCATCCGAGAATCCTCTCTGCCACATTTTCACTGTAAGGTGGTATCTAATTTGTCAGTTGCATTTTCAGCTCCAGTAGTAGATTAGCTCCAGTAATAGATAGCGAGGGTTTGATTGACCGGATTGCCTATTTTTTCACGGACAAGGTCACAAATTGTATTTTGCGCATTTTCTGTGTCCTCTACTTTTCATTCCCTGCTATTTTTCTATTGTAGACACGAGTAATAGAGCCTATTTTACGTTGTATATTTTTTTAGGAATCACTTCTTTTTTACTTAGAACTTTGTGTTAAACTGAGGGTGAGATTTATATCGATGGCTTCCAGCCAAAAAGGTCTAAGCGACATTTAAGTAATTTTACAGGAGAGTGGCTTAAAGTTTAAATAAAGCAATGTTTTGGGAGAAAAACACATACAGGTACGAAACCTAGACAAATCGACGCAGAAAAAAAGGCGATCCAAGCTGTATACTCAACTCATATTGGACAAAAATGTCGCTTAGGCCTTTTTGGCTGGAAACCATCGATATATACCGTTCATAGTTATTTTATCTCTGGCTGTTATAGCCAGAAGCTGACAAATATAATGAGGTCTCTCAAAGGTAAAATGCCTGAACGGTCTGTAAAGATACCTTTGACTTTCTTAAAATCGTGCTTAACTTCTGTCAGTAATTGTTCTGAAAGTTCTGGGCAAGTCAAACGTCGCTTTTTAAATATGAACCTTAATTATATTTACGTGAAGGAATACTGATTTAACTCCGTTGGCAATTAAGATACAAATATGTGCAATTAGATTAAGGAGGTATGCAATTTTCTGTAGTGTCTGGATTACGTCGTTAGTCTTTCTGTATGTTCTTTTTGTTATATTATAACTGTTATGCCACGTTATGCGTTTTTAAAATATGAAAGTGGGGTTTAATTGTGTGGTATTTATACTTTAATGAAGGTGGTGTATGGAATTATGTACAGGTTATGTGATGAGTCTATAAAGATATATTATACATTATATACAATTTGACCTAAAATGTGATAAATGTTGACAAATAACCGCTACCTGGTAATAAAATCTATAATTAATTCTGTTTGTGGTAACCTAACGACGACGGTATAAATATACAAAGTTGTTTATGGTTTAAACGTATAGAGGAAAGGGTTAACTATATTTAACTTAGCTAATGTACGCGAACATTTTGATGTCTTTAAATATTTATGTTATGAGCTGTCTATAGAAATATTGAGTATAGTATCTACACTGTGTTACAATATTTCAATCAAATCAATTAGTTATCTCTTCATCGTTATAAGTAGTATAACACAAAGCTTGATGAAAGGTATTTATGATTTTAAAAACAAAAGTAAACGTCCCCGTTTTTACTGGCCAGAAGAACTGGGAAGAAACTGGCATCTTTTCTAATCAGGGCTTACATATAAGTATACTTAACATGAATATTATATAACATACATAAATAAACAAATGATTCATGTCTTATGAGAGCATATTATGTTGTTGTCAAAATTGTTTTATATTGATTACGATAATCAAACATGATGTATTATTGAATCGGAGATGAGTGTCCTTACTCCGTTTAACTCGTAAAAAAAGGACTCCAAATAGTGTAATACGCCGCTCGCGATTTGACCATAATTTTAGCGCAGTGAGAAGAAATTTCGTACATTAAAAAAGCCAACAAACTGTTTTGTTTTTTTTTAAGAGTTGTAATCGTTCTGGGCGCTGATGTATTTATTAATGTTTTTTTTTTCTTCAGATAGCATAAAGCTAAACTTTTTTCATTGTAATATTATTTATAATGTAAATATCTAAATGCATAATAATATACCTACTCAATGTTAAAGACTGCAATTTTCTGAACCAATTGATGTTTACATAATAACTTGATAATAATAACTAAACTTACTGATAAAAATAAAAGCTATTGTGACAATGCGGCACAGTTTCTGTTTATTCTGTGCAAGCTGCACTCGAGTGGCAAAGTATTTTTATCCGTAACGTTGTTTGCTCACATTTTACTGTAGAAAATGATCGGCCAAGAAAATGGTCTATCAGTTTTGATGACACTTCCTGTGTCACTAAAACATCGATAAGGTAGAGTTGGTATATTGTGACAAGTGAACAATCTTAATGTTTAATGACATTCATATGAGTTTCAACCTTAGGGTGGTAGAGCAGATTCTTGACGACTGTACACAAGTACTTGTTTAATGGATCATTGCCTTAATTTAATGCCTGAATCAATTTCCGATTTACTGTAGAACTTACTCACCATTCATGCAGGTTTGCAAAAAGAAATAAAAAAAATATGAATGATCACGCAGATCTGGCAGTTTAGAATGCCACTTCAGAGCAAGCAAAGTATATACACTTACTTGTTGACTGTCTTCTGTCTTAACTGTTATATACGACTTGCTTATTCTTCATTCGAGCGGCATTCCAAACTTGCAGATTGGTCTACAAGTAGAAACGCGGTTATCAAAGATTTTTGATGGTCGAAAGGGCACATCATTTTTTTGTAATGTTATAAAAGTTTAGAGCACATTTTTACGAATAAACGCTTCTAATAAAACAATTGTGTATACCGATATGAACTTATATTTTAAATAGACGAGCCACAAATCTGCCCTCATACGAGGAAAAGGCGTAACTTATATGTATTTTCATGGGAATATGTGTTTTATTAGTTCGACTTAGTCTAGCAATAAAGCATATATTCCCATGAGAATCAATGTAAAGTTACGTCCTTTCTTCGTATGAAGGCAGAAATTCTGTCAATGGAAATATACCTACAAAAGATCCTAGACGGAGTTATGTAAGCATAAGAACACAAATTCTCTTGCCTATAAAGAAATAGTTACAGCCGGTTAGACAAAAGTAGATGTGATGAGATGTACCCCGTGAAGTATTCTTATCCTTTAATCGGTATCCTCGGTGTTTGTCTCCTTTGTAGACTACTTTTAGGAATACCTTAATTTTTGTTCGTTTTTTGCTGCCTTTAAAAGTTTCGCATACTTTTAGCTTCAATGTAAAGCACCGGATTAAATCTAGTAGTCATAAGCAAAAACGGGGCAAGTACCGAACTGACCTTTATGATGTATTGCTACTACTGATATGTAGGTAGATGTCTAATCATACATTTATTATCTGATACAGAACTCACTAAGGGGGTGTTTGGATCATGCAGTAGCGATATTAATGTTTTACCATATTAATTCAAGCGTAATAAATGGAACCAGCCTAACAGGTTACACCGAGTATAAGTTAAACTATCCCTGTCCCTTTCTAATGTTCGCAAAAGTGCAAGGAGTGAAAAAGGACAAAACACGGTAGCACTGTAGTAACTGTTTCATTCATAGATAAAGAGTTTTATGTAAAATGTTCATGTGTTCACTCGCCTAAGTCATAATGTTTTGTTTTTGTAGTGAAATGAACTAAATAAAAATGTTTTTTTTTTATAAAAATTGCTTTATTACTTGATTTATGGTAGGTATATACGAAATGGACAGTCTCTTAATACTTATAACTTATATTCTAATAATGCGCTTTACATTTTATAAATCGTATTAAAAATAATTAACATGTTAATGTAGGTGTAGGTATGGGTGGTAAATAAACATTTTTTTATGCGAAAATCTATTGAATGTGTAGATATTGTGAAGCGAGCGTAACACTCCCTGGTTCTCAATACTTTGTTGGAGTTTGAAACTTTATCTACAGAAATTACAATCACTCAAAAAAGCCTGTTACGCCTAATGAAGAAACGTTGTTTTGTTGATACGTCCTAAAATATAGTAGGTACCTTATTTTTAATAACAAAACTTAGACAAATAATATCTAATGGGACACCATTTAAATTCCATTGGCAAGAACTGGATATATTTGTTCCCAATTTTCGTTCAAAACTATAAAGAAACGAGGTGTTTTCTTTAAAAAAAAAACAACAAAAGAGCTAGTCCAAAGACGAATGATCATATAATAAAGTAGTTGCATCTCTTTCGTTTCCAAATATCTATGAATGTTTTTTTTTTTTCGAAAAATACCACATTTTGTTTTATATAAAGTTGATTGATATCTTTCGGTAGATACGTATCAGCTATGTTTAATATGCTAGGTATACTAATGCCTAATACATAGATAGCCCACTTGCACGTATCCCTCTTAAAAAAACTTGTTGTGTAACTTGTTGGGGAGCAATACATTTTCAAATAATACATATTTTTTAACTCACGGTGAATTTGTGTCGTTTATATCCTAAACAGAAACTGTGAATATGAAAAAAGCTTGAATACATAAACTTTAAAGAAGAAAAAGCCGAAGTAAACCATAAAAATTTCACAGATTTGTGGTTTTCTAATGGATTTTTGTCCCATGGGACCAACCACCGGGTAGCACCGGCTTTCAAATAAAACAAGAATCATCCAAATCGGTTAACCCGGTGAAAAGTTTGAGGTAACAAAAAAAATATGCCGACGAGAAAGGAACCTCCTTTTTCCTCCTTTTTGAAATCGGTAAAAAAATTCGATCTTGTAGCACATAACAGGGGCCAGATGAAATGAGATAATACGTTGATGCAACTGAGCTTCTTAAACTAGCGTCGATTCACTTACGGCTAATGATATTAATCGATTTCTAATTTTCGAAAACTTCCTTGTATCGATTCTGTGTTACCGATGTTTGAGTTGACGTTTTTACTCCTCGACGATATTATACCCTTGTCGCTGAGGAGCTCCATGCGGTCGAGGGACAGTACAGCTGGCCGGTGCTTGGCGAGGAGGTGACGCGTGAATGTGATCATTTCCTTGATGTCGAGGTTGCCGCCGTATACAGTGGGCAGGCACGCTGGGCTGAGGCTCTTGTGAAGCTGCTTTGCGTTTGAGTGGATCTGGAGGTTATTGTAAAATGTATGTGAATAGCTGTGACGATCTAACGTACCCAATACATAGTACCTATATAAAACAACTCCCTCTGTCTGTCCCCATGTATGTTTAAATATTTAAAAGTACGCAACGGATTTTGATGATGTTTTTTAATGTACTTACATATAAAACGTCGATAAGAATATGATTCTGAAAATCAACAGTATGATTTTCTTTTTCGATATTTTATTGTCTTTAAATACCAGTTTCTTTTACTCAGTTTTGCCGGCTTTGCCCGATAATGAGATATTTAGATGAGTTGTGTACCTACCTACACATAACTATATGTAAGCCGTAATTTTGTGCTCGTGAGAGTATATTCATACTTACGTGTAGTCTATCGGCCATCTTCTGCGACACCTTGCTGGTCGCGAAGTCGATGGCGTACTTTATCGCCGACGAGATATTGATGAGGTGGCACTCCTTGTGTCTCATTGGCAGCGATTGCTGGAACAGAAACTATATTGAAAGGACTGTGCGTGGCTGAAGGATGAATGTATACATGTCAATCAATGCATACAATAATTTTAAATAAAGAAGAACGAACTTCAACTATTTCTAACTGCTATTTTTTAAGTTCCGGTCGATTTATAATGTATGCCTCACCAAACATTTATTTGCTTATCTTGGGACCAACTTTGTCTTCTTTCCAACATAAAAAGAATCTCGGTTCATAAACGTCGAATTTATTTTATTTTATTTATTAAGGGAAACCAACAAGGACTTACACTAAATATTACATAAACACAACACGGTACAAGATAGGTAATTGCAGCCTTATTCGCGTACAAACATGAAAAAACATATAACATACGATCGAATTAAGTATCCTCCATTAGTGAAGTCGCTTAGAAAATAGACATTTTATGTTGGGAGGCCGAGATTTTTTTTCGTAGGACCTTGATTACTGCTGTAATGGATTTAATGCTGGTACAGTCTATAGAAACTTTACCCTAAAAGGGTATTTCTGTGTCAGTACCTATTTGTGATTTTAATGTCGTATGAATGTTTATCCATCAGAATTCCAAAGCTCAACCTCAACTTTTCTATTGCACGTTAAAACGGAATGACTAGTTCCAATAGACCTGTATTAACCATAGTTTTGCTACAACAACGCGACATTTCACAATATTTTGTCATTGTGTTAATTGTAAAGAAAAAAAAACCGACTCCAGATTGGATTTTTCCGGTCTCCCATCATGAAACCTTGGATTTCTTATCATACATTTGACCACCTTTGAAGTGTTCTTGTTTCTAACAAAAAAAAATATCAAAGTCGGTTCACAAACGACCAAGTTATGGGCGAACAAAAACATACAAATGCTTATTTACTGTCGAAATGAGAGACTCCTTTTTTGAAGTGGCAAAAAAATCATTAGTTACAAAATTCTTTATTCTTAGATGTCGATTTGTGGTAGCAAATGAGCGATGTGACAGCAGCTGGTTAATTGGTAGGGTGCTAAGTGTGTCACTCAGTCAGTCCTTGGCTGTAAGGTACAGAACTATCTTCTTCTAAAAATGTTATGTAAGTAACCAGATACATAATATTGTGAGACTATTTCACATCTATTATTGAATAGTTCACACGTCGTCGTAAAATGTACAAGGTCAGGAAATGTCACATTTTCTTTATTTTTAAGCAATACCGCGTAGGTAGGTAGGTCAATGAATAGGCATATGGGGAAATTAAGTTTTTATGCTTTATTGTGAAATATTTATAAACGCAACATAATGGATTACTACTTAGGTACCTACCTATAGTAAACGTCATGTTATAATTAAATTCAGTGTAGGTACAATAATAAATGTACCTACCTAAAGGTACAGGTTCATATAACACAATATTTTTTCTTTTATAGATCACTTATGTACTTAAAATAAAAAATAAAGTTCGACTTCTTTTTTAAATCAATCTAAAATGAACTAGAAGATTAGTTTCTGATCCTTTAAATTAATTTCCGCAATTATCAATTTTCCATGTGTGTAACTTTCTCGATTTTTATTAGGACAAAATTTAATTGTGAATATTTCTAAACTTTACCTTTTATTTTTCCTAATGTCTCTTTTTCCTAGGAAGGAAGAGAAGTCATAGACCTATGACAATGAAAAAGGAAAATTTTCTTTACCTCTCCCCACTTGATAACTCGGCCGAAGTCAGCTGGGTTCCACAGGGTGATGTGTGCTACTGTGGTCCCGGCGGCGTCCCCCACGTGGGTGAAACCAACCACCTGGTCCGTGGGGTCTTCCAGCAGGCTCTCGTACACCAGGTGAGTGGTGCGCAGCAGTTCCCAACACGTGTACTTCTGAGCGTCGAACTTGCCTGAAGTCATGTTGTTTTTTTTACTCTTCATGTTGTTGTGATGATATTCTCAGGAAAGGGATTTGGGGGCACGAATTTTTGATTTGCGTGTGTGGGACTTGGTACACTATAGTGGTAGTAAATCTAAATATATAAAAGGAAAAGCTGACTGACTGACTGACTGACATATCAACGCACAGCCCAAACGGCTAAACGTAAGCACTTGAAATTTGCAACAGACATAGCTGAGGTACCGTAGTGGTGCACTAAGAAAGGAATTCCAGGGGCGGCTGGGTATCCATAAAGGATTTCCCCTTCGAAATCAAAAAACATTGCACCTACTATAAAGGTCGAGCAATTTCTTATTTTTTTATTTCATAAGTCCCTTCTCCTAACAAACATAACAAAAAATGAAGTAACGAAATCGGTCCAGCAGTTCACACGTTATGTCCGTGACCAAAAGAGTTACTTTGGAATTATTGTTTATTAATATATATTTTAATATTTTTAGACAATTAAAGTAAATATGTTCTCTGAAAGTTAATTTATGACGCAGTTACACTTATAACATACATGTTGTGCATTTAAGAGCTTAAAGATAATTCCGAGTGCAAACCCTATAGTAATAATGAAGATTTTGGTCAAGGTTAAAAGCTGGGTAACGTGGTATATAAGCGGCAGGATTATTTAGTAACATATTGTGGCCAAATGTTTACCCAGCAGAGAACCAAAAAAGACCTTGTCTTATATGGTCACTGACATATTTTGTTAGTAAACAACCATAAAATAGTACCAATAGTGTAATATCCGCAAAGATAAAGCCGAGTAAGTAGATACCTATATCTAGGTATATATTCGGCTGTAGACTGACCCTTGTGGGGCGGAAATACAGCGGTCACAAAACAGCTATAGATAAATTATTCAAGGAAATTTACGACTTGTCCATTAGCTCTACCCATTATTGACTGGCTAGAAATAGACATATACTTACCTAATATGGCTCAACCTTTCCTAATATTATAAAGCGGAAAGATTTGTTTGTTTGCATCGCTCCGAAACTACTGGACCGATTTAAAAGAAACTTCACCATTGGGAAGCTATATACACGTTCATATATCCCTGGATTACGTGGCCTATTTTCATTACGAAATTCACACGGGAACGAAAAAAAACTTGAGTAAACCAAGCGATACAGCTAGGTAGTTAAATGCACATACGTGCTACCTATTTATGTTAAGATTCATCAAAAACTAAAAATAATTAATGTGGACTTCGTTTCAAGGCTACCTAAATACCAACTTTACATTTACAGACAAAAAACATCGTGAGGAAAACAACATAACGAAATAAGTAGATCCGCGTACTGAGAACAGGCATTTTTCAAAAATTTAGTTTGCTATTGACTGAATCTTCTTGCAACAACTTCAATCAATATTGGAAGAAATGACACGTTTTATTTAGCTATAAACGTCTGATTGACAATCGAAACTAAACAGTGCCATAGAGGAAAATGAGTTTAAAAACGCCTCAATAGTAACAGCGTAATAAGATCTAGCTGGCCCCATAGTGTGACAAGCAGTCAAGATCGATCCCGTGGGGATTTCGATACAAAATTATAGCCCATTTCCTATCTGACCAACCAGGTATCGTCAAATTCCGTGCACTATTTTCTCCAGACACAAATTTTACGCAATTACAATATTTATTTGTAGTACCTACCTAAGATTTGGTACATATGTTTAATGATTACTTAATGATGATATGGCTGGCAGAAGCTAGATGCGAGAAGCCGAAAACAGATCATGGTGGCGTGCAATTGGAGAGTCCAGCCTATGTCCAGCAGTGGACAAATTAGGGGCGCATGATGATGATTGTTTCTTTTCCAATTATTCATATACCTTGTCATATGTCACCTAGAGGGCTATATATGCAACTAGTGGACGCGGCAGACGTTGTCCTGTCTTAACTATTAATGCGAAATTAGTATAACCACAAAGGTGGCATGTGTCCAGCAGTGGATGACATTTTTTTTTCTTCATAAGAACCTTCTGCTGTCATTAATAAGCACAACAAAGATAGAATTAGCGAAATCGGGCCACCTGTTCCGGAGTTTTGCGGTTACCAACACATTTTGGGATTCATTTTTATATAAAGGTAAGTGACATAGGTGATGGTTCCTTTTCTTACCCATATCGTAAATGATGACACGGCGGCCCCTGCTGTCTCGTACTGGCGACACAACGATGTACCTTAAAAAAATATGGTGAGCTTTTCAAACGAAAATATTCATTAAGTCAAAAAATACATTTCACATCTTTTAACCTCAAAAGGCGTTCAATAATTAACTACCTATGTAACATATTGTACACAGACGGATGGGTACACTGAATGGCATAATGAGTCGACGACATGTATTTTGTCTCTTTAATCGATTTATTTTACATTAGTCAATAGGTATAGAAGACGATTTGTAGTGGAAGGCCACGGTTAGGCAATCAGCTCGTGAGACTGCCGACCTCAGGTTGACTGCTGGTGCATACTGCCTGAGAGAAATTTATTGAATAATTTTAATTAGTTACTCACTAATAGAACAGGCAGTAATACGATACACCTAACCCGATTAAAACTGGGCAGATTTAAACAGCTACAGTTAAGCTGTTGTAATTTGTTTGCACAAAAAAGCATAAACATCCACCCTGTCCATCAAAGTTCTTATGTGAACGCGTTTTATATTGATCCTGTAGGAATTTAAAAACAATTTCCTATAATAGAAACTAGGTCTCAAGTTTTGTTTATTCAGCAATATCTTCGTTAACAGTATCAGACATAAACTTTCAAATGTCGTATTTGTTACTAGTCGACGCCCCGCGATTTCATTCGCGTAGTTTTAGTATTTCATATAAACTACTATAACACCCTCTATATAGCGACGCGACCAACAGGATCGAGGTAAAAAGTATCCTATGTCCGTCTCCCGGTTTTATTGGTGGAGAGGTCTCCACCTCGGACCTCTCCACCAATTTTCAACCAAATCGGTTCAGCCGTTCTTGAATTATACAT